>VSMD01023475.1:0-31069 GCA_008750895.1 Mirza zaza | reverse complement strand
TTTTTTTTTTGGTGGGGGGAAGGGTAACAAAGCAGTTATCTATGATTCCAGGCCTGAAAATCCAATGAAGGCTGAAATGTGCACCCCCTTTCCTTTAAGGCAACTACAGAAAACAACAGGAAGGGAAATCCACCAAAACAAAACAAAACAAAACAAAAAGTTACATAACAACAGTATAGAAAATAAAGTAGTTAGGATGCCTAATCGCAAATGTTTATTATCCTCCGGGGTAATGAGATTAACAGGAGAGACGTGTGTATATGTATGTCTCAATGAGCTCTCGTGGTCTCTTGCCTTTAGCATTCGCTTGCCGCACAATCATAGCCTTTTTATTTAGTATGCATTACGGAGATGCTCACCTCGGTATTAGGTAGTCTTCCAGGCACAGGAATACAAGGAGGGATAAGGCACCACTCATGGCAGAGAGTTTTAATTTACCACGGCAGGCGTAGTCTTAGAGGTGAGGACGAGGGTGCAATGAAAACTCAAGGAAAGGATATGCTGAATTCTTTTGGTGGTAGAGCTGTGGTCCCCAGCCCCTGGGCCACTGCCTGGTACTGGTCCATGACGCATTAGGAACCTGGCCACACATCGCCACCTGAGCTCCACCTTCCCCTACACCCACCTCAATCGGTGGAAAAACTAAATTTCCATGAAATTTAGGAACCCGGCTGCTCGGCAGGTGCAGGTGAGCGGCAGGTGAGTGAGAAGCTCCACCTGTATTTACAGCAGCTCCCCACTGCTCACTTCGCCTCCTGAGCTCTGTCCCCGACCCTTGGTCCGTGGAAAAACTGTCTTCCATGAAATTTAGGAACCCGGCTGCTCGGCAGGTGCAGGTGAGCGGCAGGTGAGTGAGAAGCTCCACCTGTATTTACAGCAGCTCCCCCACTGCTCACTTCGCCTCCTGAGCTCTGTCCCCGACCCTTGGTCCGTGGAAAAATTGTCTTCCATGAAATTTAGGAACCCGGCTGCTCGGCAGGTGCAGGTGAGCGGCAGGTGAGTGAGAAGCTCCACCTGTATTTACAGCAGCTCCCCCACTGCTCACTTCGCCTCCTGAGCTCTGTCCCCGACCCTTGGTCCGTGGAAAAACTGTCTTCCATGAAACTGGTCCCCCGTGCTAAAAAGTTGGGGAGTGCTGTGGCAGAGGGTCGATTCAGGCAAGGATTTCCAACAGAAATGTGCATGTGTGTATGTGTGTGTGTGAGCGAGAGAGAGAGAGTTACACACGCACCCTACATAGTACTCCTTTTGAGACAGAGGAATGTCAAGGAATGGGTGGCGGAAGGTCTCCAAGCCAAGACCAGCCAGGAACAAATGCCCTTCCTCCGGCGTGGACGTGGACTTTTCTCCTTACGGCAAACTGGCTGCTGACTTGAATCTCCCCGTGGTCCCAGCCACGGGTACCGGTTCCCCGGGTGTTTTCTGCACTCGTTCTCTAGCAGCCCTGTGCCCTCGCGCTGAGCTTAGCTGAGCGCGCTGAGCAGAAACCAGAGTCCGTCTTCAGATCTCCCTGGGAGCTACTTCTTCGTCTTCCCCTCTCTGCTGGGGCTTCCCTGCTTTGTGCTGAGTTCTCTACCCGTCCGCTCCCAGCACGAAACCGTGGCCGAGCCTGGGCTTTGGAGTCCCCGGCTCCATATCTTGGAACGGACGTGGCGTGTGGCCCTCTGACTATGGTGGGCGTCTCTGTGTCTCGGCCACCCAGGGTCCTTCCACCTTACCCTCAATCATGGCACCTTGATTCCCTCCAGAAGGGTTACTTCTCCCTCTCTTGGGTCTTGGTAGGACTGTGATCCCCCACAAGTCATGAACGAGGCCCTCGATTCAAGCCAGAGATATCAGCCTCTCCCTCCCCTGGGACTCTGGATCTGGAGAGCAGCGACACAAGGTCAGGAAAGGGTTGGAGCTCAGCTGCCCAGAGTCGTGGAAGGTCCCCCGACAGGTGCAGGCGGTCAAGTTCTCCTGGACCCTGGACACACCTCGGTGCCAACCGGGGGTCTCCGCCGGTACCCTCAATTCTTGGAGCCCCAGAGAGATTTCCCACCAATGTTCCTCACCCATAGTGAGCCTGTAAGAATCCCAATTTACAGAACGTACATCTGCAAGTGCATTTGGGACGTGTTACTAATGAACGTCACAGAGGACTAAATGCAAAATCCCTCTTTATGGACGAGCAGAATCTGTTCCACATGGAGGCAAAATGAAGCACACCCAGAACGTACTGGAGTCCGCGGTGGGAACGGGCGCAGTCAGACGCGTACGGCCAGATGTTCTTCTCCACGTTCCCCGGGGTTGTTTCCGCTTGGCGCGTGAGATGGAAACAGACAGGTAGGACTGAGACCTGGTGCTCACCCCCACGACCCTCCTAGATTTGGAAAAGCTTTCAAAGGCTCTAGAGCCCAGGTTCCCACCTTTTTTTCTGCTCCCCGATGCTAATTACAGTGGACACCTCCTTCTTCCTTGTGGTCTTCTGGCGCCCTCATAGCTGCCTTGCCACCAGGACTGTTTTATCCCTACGTGTCTCCCGGGAGCTTCCTGGAGTCTGGACTGGCGCTTCGAGAGGGCAGGCCGACCCTTCCCCAAGGCTCGACACAGGGGCTTCTCAGGAAAGTCTCGCTGAATTGAGCGGAGTTGATTTGAACTGTCGAATCCAGGTAAGTGGCTCTGGGGAAGTCCATTAGCTTTGCCCTGGGAGTCGGGTCCTCCCCGTCCCTCTCCATTTCTGCTTGGCTCGATTAGCGTGACGGAGAGTGATTCATGCGGGAGAGCCTTCCTGATTCGCCTCGGAGGGCCGGGGATGAGACGTGAGGATGACAGCAAGCGGACATGCCGATAATTCCCGCGCGGGGTCAGGGTGTGAGGCCGCCGGCCGCCGCCAAGGCCACTTGTGGATCTCACGGAGATCGCTTGACTCAAGGTGACCGTGCCGCTCCAGAGGCTGGTGTCTGGGCTTCCCGTGGAGAAGGCATCGGAGCGCTGATGTCCCTCTCACGATCCTGGAAGCCCTGCCCCTCTTGGGGACGCCGGACCTGCAGGCTTCTGGAGCAGAATTCATTTCGGTGTATGCTCGAAATACTGGGACCAGCTAACAAAATAGTAAGCCTCAATAACAAGGTTTGTCGACTCATAAAATATTAAGCCTTTAAGGTGCGCCTGACACTGTGGCATCCTTGGCATTTCTGGGGCCACCGGTGGCTACCTTCTCCCAGGTAAGTCGCTGGGACCGGACTCCTAATCTTCATTGTTATAAAGTCCTCGTGTGTACGTGTGCTTTTGCATGTGTGTGAAAGAGAGGGACAAAGGGAGAGAGAGAGAGAGAGAGAGAGAATTAAACACATAATGTACACCTGAAAATCCACCAAAGACAGGGGGGAAAATAAAAGTAGGTATATATTTAGCTGGGTGTTCTGTGGCTTTTTTTCTCTCTCTTTCTTTCTTCTCTTCCCTCTTTGAAAAACTCCATCGCAAGTGTGCAAGCCAAGTAGGAGCCTCTCGCTCTGGTTATTTATGTATTTTGCTCTCTCCTTTGGAAAGCAACGCGCGTGCATGACGAAAAGCAAATATTGTGCTCTCTGTTGTCAGACGTTTCCAAGGTCCGTGTGTCAGTGATGGGGCCAAGGACCTCACACAGAACATTTCCTGCCCTGGAAGAATTTCTCATGGAATATAAAATATGGGAGGTGACTCGGGGGGACCCTCCACTGCCGGAGCGTGGAACCCGCCCACCCATAATGGCACCCAGGGGGTCGGACGAGCTCAGGCCTTGACCGTCCTGGCCGGGCGGGGGTGGAGGAGGGGGTGGGGGGTCGGGGGCGGGGGGCTTTTTGCTGCAGAGGAGCATGCAGGAGGGAGAGGACCACGGTGGAAGCAGGCGGGCGTTTGCTCAGAGGAGGCGGCACTCGCAGTCCGCACGGCAGTCTGTGCTGTGCGTGGACGACACGTCCGTTTTGCTCTTCTGCGACAAGGAAAGCTCCAAAGCACCGGAAGCTTGTTCTACTTTACAGGCAGCTTTACTTGTAAATCAGAATAGGTAACATAGACATGTATGTTTTCATTATATGTGACTTTAAATGTTCACAATTTTATTCTGCTAAATGAGAGATCAGAAAAGTCATATCACGGCTGTCAACTAAAGTCGCCGTGCGCGTTCATCTGTGGCTGGTACGGAAGCGGTTAAATAAGGCTCAGCATTTGTCTACACCGCGCCGTGTGCAGTATTCCCTCCTGACACGCGTTGCTGTCTCCCCGCCTGGGAGTTTCACTCCAGTCCCTCCCCGGGGAGGAGAGAGCAGGAGTTACAGTCGACCACGGCTAATTTGAGCCTTGAGCTTTGTTTATCCGAACCATATGTCTGGGTGGTTGTGGCTCCGTGTCGTTGGCTGTGTAGCCCTCCCTGGGCCGGGGAGTCTGCAAATAGCGACAGCCCGACGAGGAAGAGTCCCGTGGGTAAGGGACGAAAGGGACGTTCCGAGGGACGTTTGCTGTGAGGGCAGCCGCCCCAGCAATGTCTCCACCTGCGTCTCCTCGTGCGCGAGTCCAGCAGGTCCCCGTGGATGGAGGGGACCCCACAGAGGCCGGACGCGGTGGGTGGGGGCACCTCCGGTTGTCATTCTCTAACCTTCCGGTGGGAGATCACCCCAGATACGGAATCGGGTCATTGCCATTCAGCGGCTGCCTCCAGTCGTTTGTGCACGGAAGAGAAATCCTTTTACTTCGATGCCGGAAAGAATTAGAAACGTAAAACTGGCCGGGCGCGGCGGCTCACGCCTGTCATCCTGGCACTCTGGGAGGCCGAGGCGGGAGGATTGCTCAAGGTCAGGAGTTTGAAACCAACCTGAGCAAGAGCGAGACCCCATCTCTACTATAAATGGAAAGAAATTAATTGGCCAACTAATATATATAGAAAAAATGAGCCGGGCATGGTGGCGCATGCCTGTAGTCCCAGCTACTCGGGAGGCTGAGGCAGGAGGATCGCTTGAGCCCAGGAGTCTGAGGTTGCTGTGAGCGAGGCTGATGCCACGGCACTCACTCTAGCCTGGGCAACAAAGCGAGACTCTGCCTCAAAAAAAACAAACAAACAACAACAACAACAACAAAAAAACTGAGTCAAACAGCATTCGTTCTGCCCAATTGGGAAGCTGCCCCAACCCAGTGGTTTTGGAAGGGAGTGGAGAGAAAAGTTTTGCTGAAGTAGATGCACGTCACTGAAAGAGAAGGCCAGACGTTGTAACAGTATCTATTCCCCCCAATTTACGTATGAATGTGTTGCAATTGCAATTCCAATTTTAATAACTTTTCCTTGAAACTGGAAACAGATTAGTCCCAAATGCTGTCTGGGAGAGTACATGGATAAAATAACCAAGTGAAGTTTGACCAAACAGAAAGCTTAGAAACGTTTGCGCAAACGGGCGTTAGAATAGATTCTAAAACGGTCATAATTAAAACAGCATGGCCCTGGGGTCGGGAGAGGGGCAAGTTCAAAGGACACATGAGAATGTCATTCCCGTTAGGAGGGATTCCTTGAATCTCCAGGGAAAATGATGAAGTGACAACTGTGAAACATTAAAAATATGCTGACTCATCACTGCTTCACACCATAACCCAAGATAAATTTCGGGTGGACTTTAAGTTTAAAAAGACACATTCAAATGCACTACAAGGAAATACAGGTACGTGTTTATCTGACCTTATTATGCTGGGAACATCTTTTAAGTTGCATGTGATCGTAAAGTAAAATATGGATACCATTGACCACATGTAAATCCAAATCTTCTGCCATAACAATAAGGAAACAGAAAAAAAAACATTGCAACATACGTATCAGAGGGTTTATGTTCTTAAGTCTCTGAAACGTCAATGTGGGCCAAAGACATGATTAGGAAATTCACAAAAGAAATAACTAACAGCAAATATATGAAAAATGTTTAACTTTGCAAGCTGTCAAAAATGTGAAAACTGAAACAATGGGGAAACACAATTTTTCAGCTATTACACTGACATTTGCAAAAAAGAAAAAAAGGTTCTGCAGAGCGTAGGCAAGTGGCCACCCGTTGACTGCTGGCGTGAACTTAAAGAGATTTAGGATAACCTGGCAAAACTCTTAAAAATGTGTGTAGCCCATTTACACAGCAATTCCTCTTCTAGGAATTTATCCTTAGAAAATAATCATAAATAACTGCAGAGATTTATTTAAGAGATGTTCCCTGGGAGGTTGTTTATAATAGCAAAAAATTAAAAACAAAACAAACGTCTAAAAATATGGAGCTGCTTAAATAAATTACGGTGCATTATAATCCACAGTCATAAAAAAACCTTACTGAGAACTCTTTAGTGACTTTGGAAAAGGATCACAATATATAGTTAAACGGGGGTGGGGGTGGGGGGGGAAGTTGCAAAACAATCTGTACGCTGTGGTCTCATTTTTCGCTTTCTGAAAAATGTATGTATGTAAATATATGCATAGAAAAAAGACTTAAGAGGATCACCCAAAAGTTATCAGCGATTATCTCTGGCTGGCAAGAGTATGAGTGATTTTCATTATTTCTCGAATATTCTGCAATAAAAAATGTATTACCTTTGTAACAAGCTTCTTAAAAACATTAACTTTTATTTAAATTCTGCATAGAAGCCAGGTATCAAAAAACGATCTTCAGGAGGCTTTTTTTTTTTGGGGGTTGGGGGGGGGTGGGGAAATGCTTGCAGCCAGAAATGGAGAAATACGGGGGAAAATGGTCAAACTTTCTTCAGCTGGGATAGGAGAGTATGTCTCAGAGTTTGGGGTCCACTGCCCACTACAGCCTCTTTTATGAGTCATGGGATAGGAAAAGGACGTAGACTGAAAATAATAATGATGATGGTAACCATGAGTTTGATGATTCATCAATAGATCGCTAGCATTTATTAACCACTCGGTTATTTTCCCAGACACTGAGCTAACTGCTACACAGATATTATCTCATTTAATCCTCACGGCAACCGTTTGACAAAGAGATTATCGTCTGCAACGTACAGAAGTGTAAACTGAGGCCGGATGGTGATGTCAGTTGCCCACGGTTTCAGCTCTCAGAAGGCCAAGGAGAATTATAAACCCACGTGAGTCAGACACAAGAACCCCTCGCAGATCTGCATTTGGCGGGCGGATACGGGAGCAATTTCCCAAACCCAATCTCCAGATACAGGCTTCACCACCCAGGCCTCCATTTCCTTTGTGATTCAGCCTGGTATTATGTAGCCTGACTCCGGCTCGAAAGATTTGTGGCAATTGCATGATGTATGAGGTGCCATTTGTAAAAATATTATTTAGTGTAAAACACGATGTTTTTCCTCCTGATTTACAAGTTGGATTTATAAATCCGCACTTCTCACTATCTGAGTTATATATCTTGCCTCTGATTTATAAAACTTGCCTGTAAATCTTCCCGGCAAAGTTTTGATTCAGAAATCATTATTTTAAGAATTAGATTTAGTTTTTTTTTTTAAAAAAAAAACACAAACAAACAAACAGAAAACAACATCCAGCCGCCTTCTAGGGGAGGCAACGGATTTACATAACTCCAGTCCGAGCTCATGGACCCTATATCGGCTTTGCAAGCTGTGCCAGGGAATTCCTACAAGGAAACGTTTTGATTTAAGGGGTACTCGCTTCACACGTCAGCCACAGCTGACTGATTTACACAGCCGAAACCAGGCAATAATGACCCGTTCTATAAAAACCCCACTTTTCTTTAATTCCAGACCCTGATTTATTATGCCCGGATTGGGTTTTCGGTGATGCCCTCTCGATCCCAATCTCCTCCACCCTGGGAGCTGGTCGTGGGCAAGGGACACAGAGTCAGGGGTGCTCAGAATGAGGAGTGTCACCCCCTCCTTCCAGGGATCCAGAGGGACTTGCCCCCTCCCCCTGGGCCAGGGGCCACTAAGCAGGGCACAGGCTGCAAGGTGCCCTGGCCTGGCCCAGGAAAGTCCTGGGTTCTCCCCGACCCCGCTGCTCCGATGCAGAGCGGGTCGATCGCAGGTGGAAGGAGTGGTCGGTGCTGAGAATGGAGCACATAGCTGATGAATAACTGCTGGCTGAAAAAAAAAAAAAGATCGATAAATAAATGAACCATTTTTTAAAGAGCAAAAGCCAACAAGCAGTGACTCCACAGGTCAAATAAATGAATAAAGACGGAGGGGGGTGGGGCGGCCTGGAGAGGTGCTTGTCCCAGCTGAATAAGGCAGCCCTGCCCGGTGTGGGGTTGTTTGCCCAGTAAGCGCGTGTTCATGTCTGGCTTTCCAAGAGAATCCCGAAATTCAGATTTTTACGTTAAATGCCTTAATTTAAAAATTCCATGTTGGCCGGGCGCGGTGGCTCACCCCTGTTATCCTAGCCTTCTGGGGAGGACCCCTTGAGCTCAGGACTTCGAGAAAAGCCTGAGCAAGAGCGAGACCCCGTCTCTACTAAAAATAGAAAAATTAGCCGGGCATGGTGGTGCGTGCCTGTCATCCCAGCTAGTGGGGAGGCTGAGGCAGGAGGATCGCTTGAGCCCAGGAGTTTGAGGTTGCTGCGAGTTAGGCTGATGCCACAGCACCCTGGCCCAGGTGACAGAGTGAGACTCCATCTCAAAAAAAAAAAAAAATTAAAATTAAAATTAAATTAAAAAAATAAAAATCAATGTTGTACAGGTTTGATCTATGATAGCAAAATACACACATTTTTAAATGTGCAGGTCAGTGAAGTTTCAGCAAAGTATACACCCATGCAAGTGCCATGCAGGTCAAGATATAGAACATTTCCATCTCCCCAGAAAATTCCTTCCTGCCTTCTGAAATCAGTCTCCTCCCCCCCACCCACTATGCCAGTTCACCGCCGGTCTCATTTGTATACCTACGGGTTTTGCCTGTTTTCCAATTTAATATAAATGAAATCAGGACACGATGCATTTTTTTTTTCTGTTCCATTTCTTACGCTGGGCGCGTCTGTGAGATTCAGCCATGCCGTTGTGTGCTTGCTCGCTTTGGTCCTTTTGATGGCCGAGTAGTATTCCACAGTGTAAATGCGTCTCATTGTTCCTTCAGCCCAGTTGGTGGACATTCCAGCTCTTTCGAGATTTATATCATTATGCACAAAGCTGTGCTATGAACATTCCTGGAACAGTCTCTTTAGGGACATATGTTTTCATTTCTCCTGGGTAGAAACGTTAGGAATGGAATTGCTGAGTCATTTGTAAGTGGATCTTTAACCGCATACAAAGCTGCCAGACGGTTTTCCAAAGTGAGTTCAGCATTTTGCGCTTGCTCTCTCCTCCCCAGTAATATATGAGAGTTCCAGTTGCCACGCCTGGTATTTCTAGTTTGTTTAATTTGAGTTGCTGAGCCACCTGGGCAATGACTTTAGTCGGTTAGATGTGAAGTGGTATCTCATTTCAATTTGCCTCTTGTGTTCTGAGAACTATTCTAAATTGCAATGTTTTTCTCCCATGCTATCTTCTAGAAGTTTTGAAGCTGTAGGCTTTCTGCTCAAATCCATGGCCCATCTCAGATTATTTCTTGAGAACAACGTGAGTGAAGGGTTGAGGCTCATTTTTGTCCCACACAGATACCTTGTTCTTGTAGCAGCAGAGAAAGAAATCAGGGAGTGCATCTTCCAACTTTGTTCTTTCAAAAAAATTGTTTGAGCTATTCCAGGCCTTTTGTATCTTCAGATCATTTTAGGATCATTTTGTTAATTCCTACAAAAAAAAAAAAAAAAGAAGGAAAAGCCTTCTGAGATTTGATTGGAACTTTGTTGAATCTATAGATCAATTTAGGAACAGTGAACGTGTTTAACACTATCTAGTTTCCCAACCCATTATCAGGATATATCTTTTTGTTGATTTTGATACTTAATTTCTTTTTTTTTTTTTACACTAACAAATCTTGCTTCAAAGATACTTAATTTCTTTAGTGATGTTTGATAGTTCTCTGTGTAGCAATAGCGCACAGCTATCACTCGATTTACTCCTATTTCATTTGTGAATTTTATTTCCTAAATATTTGTTGTTCACCTATAAATGCAATTAACTTTGCATTTGTGTCTTATATCCTGTGACCTTGCTAATTCATTTTTAGGTCTAGCAGGTTTTCGTAAGTCCCTTAGAATGTTCAATGCGGACAGTCATGCCATTTACTCATAGTTTTATTTCTTCCTTTTCAATGTTGTTTTGTTGTTGTTGTTGTTTATCCAGCCTAACGGCACCTGCTAGGATGCCCAGTGCAGTAATGAGAACTGCTGGGCCTGGACGTCTTTGCCTCGTCCCGGGGCTGGGCAGAGACAGCGTTCATTCCTCCCCCACCAGCAGTGACGGCTGCAGTACGGGGGTTTCGTAGAGTCCCACTGTCAGCTTGAGAGGTTTCCTTCTGACTGTAAGGTGACATCTCACTGAGGTTTTAATTTGCATTTCCCTGGTGCTCAGGGACGCTGAGCACCCTTTCGTACACCTGCTGGCCGTCTGTATGTCTTCTCTGAAGAAATGGTCTAGAACCCAGGAGGCCACCGGTGCCAAGTCCCAGAGTCTGAAGTCCTGCGGTCCCTAAGGCAGGAGAAGAGGGAAGTCCCAGCTCTAGCAGAGACAAAGCACAAATGTGCCTTTCCACCGCCCTCTTGTTCTGTCCGGACTCCCAGCAGATCGGGTGGTCCTTGCCCCCATCAAAGCAGACATTCCCCCCTCAGTACCTTCCCTGACTCACACGCTGGTCTCCCCTGGAAGCACCCTCCCAAGCACACCCAGAAATGGCGCTCTACCAACTTGCGTAAGCGTCACCAAATCCGGTCGAGTTGACGCCTGCGATCAACCGTCACCGGGTCTTCTAAACCAGCCTCTCTGAAGCCTTCAGCAAAAAGGCCAGGGCGTCCACGTATCTACAGACTCAGCCACCGGCCGCCTGTGCGGATTGAGAGAAGTATAGCGCTCTGCATCTGTCGCTCATGAACTTTTCTGCACTGCACCACCCCCGGCGCTGTGAGTCTGACCTTAGCGCAGTTCCATGCTTGGCACCTGGTCATTTCCAGTCCGGGGTGGTAACTCGACCCCCCAGGTTATCCTGTTACCCGATTAACAGGCGTCCCTTAAAAACAAGCCCCTGGGATTTTCGCCTGAGTCACTCCTATCACCTCACCGCTCACCCCTGTGCAGACTGTATCCCACCCCCCCCCGGGGCGTGTGGCCACCCAGGTGTCGTATCCCGTATCCTACAAGTGCCCCGGACTTCCCCGGGTCAGAGGGAGGTGAGCAGGGGAGGCCAGTGTCACAGTGGTGACCGACCTGCCACCTGCAGGCGGGCGGAGTCATCTCGAGTAGCAGGAGCAGAGGGGGTGGCGGGCGGAGGAAGCATGTCCCAGGGACACAGGACACCGTGCGTGTGCGTGCTCAGGGGCTCTGTGTTCCCCACCCTGCCCCCCGTCAGGGTCAGGCTTGTTCAGATGATACCGGGGGTGCCCTGGAGAGGTGTCCTTGGAGCAGTGGGAATGGGAGCCAGGTGCCCTCTCTGTGACCTCACGGAGCTTATTTAACCTTTGTGGCTCTGTGTTCCCCCTCCGCGACTAGAAACTTGATGTGTCTGTATCGAATCCTGATTTCTCTCCTGGGGTGCTTTGGGAGGGCGGCAGGGCGGGCAGTTTGCACGGCCGGCGGCCCTAACCCCGAGGGCTGTCACATCTTTAGCAAGGTCTCCTTGGAGGAGACTCGAGCTTTAGGCAATTAAGAGCCCAAAAGACGTGCGTAGCTTTTGGTCCATGATTTCTTTCTGTTTGTAGGTCCGTATTGCAGAGAAATAATCGGGGATATCACTACGTATTTGCATCCAGGGTTATTGTTTGAAACTGCATATATATATATATATATATATATATATATATATAAAACAATGACAATATATAATTAGCTTAAATCCAACTATGGGGGATTACCCAGATTATGTTTTATCCACACGATGCTGCAACATTACACAGTCGTTTAATATCTTATAAAGAAAATGTAATAGCATTGGAAAATTCTTGTAATATAAAGCACACAAATAAATGCTCTATATGATCTTGTTATATGTGTATAATGTACCTAAGAATACATTCATGGTGGTTATCTCCAAACGACAGTGTTGATGATAAGTGATTTAAAGTTTTTTTTTTCTTCATCATAATGTTCTATATTTTTCAACTGTTACAGATTAATATGCAAGAATAAAAGTCTTACTTAAAAATTTTTGGAATGAGAGTCTGAAAGTCCGGGTTTGAGTCTAGGTCCCAATACTGGCTGGGTGACCTGTAGTAAGAGAAATATGGAAAGTGGGAAAAACTTGCTCACCTTTTTCACTGGGTGGTTGAGAAGCTAAAATAAGACAATGTGCATAAAACAGCCGTTTTGGAGAAAAACGGCAGAGAGCCGGAGGGGCCATCGCTCATGCGAATTGGACTAGGAAGCAAGAAGCTGCTCTTGCAAAGAATGTTGGTGCTATACCAGGACTCCAGGTCACCCCATCTCCTCCAACCCATCTTCAAAAGATAAAATTTAAAAGGACAAAAAAAAAACCTCATGCAGAAGGTTCTTCTACCTGTAAACAGAGCGCCTCTGGGTACTGCATTTCCCCGAAAATAAGACCAGATCTTATGCTTATTTTTCCTCAAGAAGATACCCCAGGGCTTATTTTCAGGGCATGTGTTGTTTTCCCCTCAAAGCCTCAGCTCGCAGCACGCACAGGGTGGCCGGGACCCGACAGGGGGAGCCAACCTTGTGGGTGGGGCTGCCCGCACCTTTCCAGTCACCTCTGGGACAGCAGCTGTCATGATGGGGCAGATGAGAAAGGCTGCTCGTCTTCTTTCCCGCTCCGCGACGACACGCACGGGTTGTGCAGACGCGCTGCGCAGCCACCCCCGTCGCTAGGGCTTATTTTCGGGGTGGGGCTTCTATGGCGCACATGCTTAGACATCCTGCCAGGGCTTATCTTATGGGTAGGGATTATTTTCGGGGAAACACGGTAGTTAAAACATAAACTGCAGCTGATAACAGTGCCATCGGATGGGAGCTCTGGACAAGTGAGAGTCGTTATTCCCATACTGTAAGACCTAAAGGAGCCCCCTGGGCAGCTGCCTGTCCTACAGAGGGTTAGATTGGGGTCTTCGCCCAAAGCCTGATGCTTCAAAACATCTGTAACCCCCCGAGTACATTTCCGGCCTTTGGTGGAGTGGTAGGAGCAGCCCCTGCCCATTCTGGGGTGTGGACGGAAACACTCAGCTATCACTGCAGGTGGAGGGACGTCCAGTGTAGCCACTCGGAATGCATTATTTGCAAACTTCAATTAATTGCAAAATGTGAATTCCTAACGCCCAACATCCTACTTCTCTGCAACGACTCTTATGCACGTGTGCGTGAGACGGCCGTGCGTTCTTTTTAAATACCGTGTGATCTCCCATAGCCTGGGCATGCTAAAATAATACTCAGGCACCAGCCACTCTGCTTACAGTTCAGCATCTCAAGTTGAGCTGCAATGAAGTGAATCGCTATGTATCAACATGGAAATTCTCCAAGAGTTTTTGGGTTTTCTTTTTTTTTTATTTTTTATTTTTAAAAAACTATGTTGCTAATCATGGTGTAGACTATCAAATCATTTATATAAAGACAACTCAAAACATTGCGATTCTAATTTCTGTGGGTGTTTAAAGGCATAGAAAACTGTCTGGAAATGCTCATACCAAATTGATAATATTTAGTTAGATTTGAAGGTGGGGGAAGCATGAAGGAGTAAAACTACCTATGTGTATATAAAAATGTTTGCAAAAGGAATGTGCACATGTGTTACTTGTGGATTTTAAAAATTAATTTAAAAATAAAATTAAAATAGCTTGCAAAAATAATTACAGATAGTTGATGTTTGAACAAATCTACCATAGACAGTCAAAGCCAGGTATCTCGGCGTGAGAGAAGGGAGTTATAAAGTTGGAAAGGGGAGAAAGGGATGGAATAAACCCTGTCATCTTGGACTGAAAATGAAGGTGTAAGTAAGAAATCATGGTTTTTAAAGAAAGATGGAGGGAGAAAGAGAAAAAGCAAGGGGTGTGGGGGTGGAGAGAGAGAGAGAGAGAGAGAGAGAGACATAGAGAGAGAGAAATTGTTCGTATGTATAGACACAGAAAACCCAGAAGCAATGACATCCCCGTAGAAATGAGCCCGCTTGGCACCCAGATATGGGTTTTGTGCATGTCATTCTCCACTGAGAGAAACCAGGGCCACTTGCCTTATTCCACACCTGCCACAAAGAAACTACAAGAAGACACCCAAATTCCTTATGCCAAAAAGTAAGGAAGCACTCACTCAAAGAACAATGGGGACACATCAAATGGCAAAGGAACCCATCTGAAGGGACTCCCCCACTGGCCAAGTCTGAAAGCCGTTTTGGCACTAAAATAAATCATGATAAATAATCACAACCCATTGAACGAGACAAGGAATCTGTGGGTTGCACTGCTCTAAGTAAATAAACGGAAAAGAAGGACAAGTTCCTCCCGGCGGTAGAAAAAGACAGTACATGTGGAAGGAAAGACAGAATTAGAAAAATTACCCCCTGGCAATCAGCAACATCACCATCACCGTATCAGCCGAGAATCATCAGCAGGTGCTAAAACTTACACTGGGTGAAACGCTTCAAGAGTAACAGGCTATTTGCACAGTTTCCAAATCTCTCCCCATGAGATACCTTCTCGCTGCGAAGGAAAAAGAGTAACGAAACAGCGCAGAAACTTGGCAACCACGTGATCCCGGCCGCCGTCTCCACAGACGGGACAAGCCCACGCGAGGTGCCTCCTGCTAAGACAAACCGAGGAGAACAAGGCCCCGCTTTGGTGGTTTTTCTGCCCAGAATGCGTGTGATCTGAACCTCATCCCAGTAAAACTACAGACAAACCCCATACTGTGCATGAGTTATTAAGAGAACCGGGCACATCGGAATCAAACCCGCGGGTTAGATGATAGCATCGTATCGACGTGGATCTCCTGGGTTTTTTTGTGTATTCTCCGGTCCCCGTGGTTACCTGAGTGAACACGCTTGTTTGCGGGAAACATACGCTGAGGTGTCTAGGGGTAAAAGAGGGTGATGCCTGTAATTCATACTCCAATGGCTCCGAAAACTCAAAACGTGTGTATACACGTAATTATAGTGTGTGTGGGGGGAGGGAAATATGTGTAAAAGGAGAGAGAGGAGGAAAAGAGAGAAGAGAATAGAAGCTGGGAAAATGTTAAAAACTTGAATATGGGAATCCCCGCAACTTGTCTGTCGGCCTGAAATCACAAATGCAAAAGAAGTAACCAATGCAAGGGGGATGAGAAAGGGGGTAGACAAAGCAACTTTCGGCAGCCCCTCCAAGGACCCCAAACGGGGAGTCGGGGTGGACAGTCCGCACACCCCATGGAGGAGCGAACAGAACGTTCCAGAATCCGGATCCAAACTCTGCTGAGGAAGACACCAACAGTGTGACCTCTCAGAGCTGCCGTCTCTAAAATGCCGTGTCTCCCCGAAAAGAAGACAGGGTCTTTTATTTATTTTTTTCCTCAAGAAGACACCCTAGGGCTTATTTTCAGGAGGTGCGTTATTTTTTTTAAGTACGGGACAACTATCTACATTTATTATTCAAATAGAGTGAAGCCGTCTTCTTCCGGAACATCATCCTCACTCTGCAAACCCCGAATCCCATCCCGAATGTCTGGCGACTCTGTTTCCTTTAGAACCGTCGGCCCCGATCTCTCCTGTGGAGCCACAGAGCTCTCACGGGGCGGATGAAAAGGGCTGCTCGTGTTCTTTCCCGCTCCGCGACGACACGCACGGGTTGTGCAGACGCGCTGCGCAGCCACGCCTGTCGCTAGGGCTTATTTTCGGGGTGGGGCTTCTATGGCGCACCTGCTTAGACATCCTGCGGGGGCTTATTTCACGGGTAGGGCTTATCTTCGGGGAAACACGGTAGGATCACCAGTGTCCCGAATCTTGGCACATCGGAGTGACAGAGTATCATGGTGCTTGGAGAGCCGTTGGCACTGAGCCAGGCCTCGGGACACGCCACTGCGCCATGAGCTGCTGCGCGTCCCTGCTTGTGGCCCCGAAGTCCAAACTCCACTGCGGCCAGGAGGCTGGGTCTCTAAACCCCCAGGGATCGTGGAATAAGCACAGGGACATCGGTCTCCGCTGCCCCAGGAGGAAAGTCAGCGTCCCGTTGGCTGTGAGGAGCTTTTTCGTGGATAAAGTTATCATTTGAAAGGGGCCCCAGTGCTGCAGGTGTCTGTCTGGTCAGTGCCGCGTCCCCAGCCTGGGAACGGAGGAAAAGCTGGTGTCGCTCTGTCTAGAGGGGCGGGGGAGGGGGGCCCACCGACGCCTGAGAGTCACCGGCCTCTCCACAGCCTTCGGACCTCGCTCCGGAAACTTTGGGAGATGGCATTTAAAGATGCCCAGGATGCAGCAGTCGCTGGCATGAGCGGGGGAGAGGGAGGAGAGGCCAGAGGTTGCCTCGCCGGCAGTGTCGGCTGGGAAGGGACCAGGGCACAGAGTGCAGGGGCAGCTTTGGAACTGCACACACACACCGCAAACACACACAGTATGCATGCGTGTGTGTGTGTGTGTGTGTGTGTGTGTGTGTATTTACAGACAGTATGCAGGCTTGTGTGTGCGTGTTTACACACAGGGTGCAGGCGTGTGTGTGTCTACATGCAGTTTGCAGGCGTGTGTGTGAGTTTGTGTGTGCTTACACACACAGTGTGCAGGAGTGTGTGTGTATATTTATACACAGTATATAGGCGTGTGTGTGTGTATGTGTTTACACTACACACACACTCCATGGGGAACTTTGATACATACAAAATGCAGAATACAGGCTGGGCACGGTGGCTCACACCTGTAGTCCCAGCACTCTGGGAGGCCGAGGCGGGAGGATCGCTCAAAGTCAGTATTTCGAAACTAGCCTGAGCAAGAGCGAGACCCCATCTCTACTATAAACAGAAAGAAATTAATTAGCCAACTAAAAATATATAGAAAAAATTAGCCGGGCGTGGTGGCGCACGCCTGTAGTCCCAGCTACTCGGGAGGCTGAGGCAGGAGGATCGCTTGAGCCCAGGAGTTTGAGGTTGCTGTGAGCTAGGCTGACACCACGGCACTCACTCTAGCCTGGGCAACACAGTGAGACTCTATCTCAAAAAAAAATGCAGAATACATAGAATCAAAGTAGAAATAAATTCCACTCTGCAATTTAACTGTTTCTTCCTTCAGCAGGAACATTGTCAATGTTTACAAAGCCCTGCAAGTGTCTTGGCTTAGACCCGCTTTCCGTGGGGCAGGGTGTGAATGAGCCCCTGCAGGGCAGGCCTTTTGCCCCTCACCCTGGCAGGTCCTTAAATCCCCCAAGCCCCAGCATGCTCCCCGGTGAAGTAGAGATCGGACTGTCCATCTTCTCATGCTGCCATGGAGACGGCAGATCACGCACAGCACCCTACACACTCCGAGGTCCATCACCAGTGACGATGGCTGTATCATCGCTAACATCTGCTTCCTAGGGAAGAGCGTCCAGGGAAAGCATCCTCCCAGGAGTCCTGACTCTCGGACCCAAGAGAGAACTGAGCTGTTCCGGAGCTGTTCCGGATCCAAGAACCCCAGGGCTGTCCACACCAGGCGCATGGGCTCTGAACTCACCTGTTGAGTGAACGCGTGCACTGGCACACCCAAGGCTTTTTGAAATCTTCCAGGCCCTGGAGGAGATTCTTCTGAGCCCTCAAAAATGTATCCTCAGACCCCTCCCCGCTACAAGCGTGGAATTCCCACCCCCCCTCCCCACCGCCGTACCTGCAGCAGACATCCGTATTACCCTTGAGCTTAAATCATCTTTTTCCTTTCGGTTGCAGAAATCTTCCCTGACAGCCAACAGAACATATTCTCCTTCTAATTGTGGGTTTGCCTCTCACAACTGCCGGCGGATCTCCCCATCTCTAATCCTCACCTGCTCATTCATTAGCTATCAAGTGCGGCTTTTTGGAACAATTATATCCTGTCCTGCTGTCAGCTCCATGCACTCAGGTACGGGACACATCCCCGCTCCTCACGCAGGATGTAAATTATGGCTGGCATCCCGGCACCTGAAGAATGATTACACCTAGCGCACAGTTAAGGATTGAATGCACGCTTAGCGCGGCGCATTGCAATAGGCGAGAGATATGAAATAGCTACTCTTCCAAGTGGAAGGCGCTAAGTATTTTCTTTTTTTTTGTTTATAAGTAATCAAGTCCGTCTTGGGGAAAGACAGGCTACTGAATCGTGGTCCCCAGGAAAGACGCCCCGTGTGCCAGCTCAGCTGCGGGACCCGGCCGGCGCTGTCTCCGTGTCTGTGAAATGGGGCGATGATGGTATCCTTCATCACGCGGAGGTGCCGCGGGTGAAGGCTGAGCACCCGGCCGGGCACACGCATGGGAGGGAGGCGCTCGGCAAATGGCAGTGGCTGCTGGCGTCGGAGCAGAGGCTGGCCTGGCCGCGGCAGCCCTCCGCACCTGGGCGAGCCTGCACCCGGGCACAGACTTTGTCAGCGTCGACTGACCACAGGGAGGGGCGGCACCCACCTTCTTCCGCCGGGCAGCCGCGGTAGGAGAACCCGCTTTGCCACTCAAGCACCGGGAACCTTGGAAGGTTCCGGAGGGTTGGGGAGACATGGAGGGGAGGCCTCGCTCTCCCTCTGGGCTCTTGGGGAGGCGAAGCCTCTGGACCCGGAGCAGTGCTCAGGCCTGGGCAAGCAGGGGCCCTTCCCCGAGCCCCATGCTTTGCGGGGTCCTCCTCCGACCCGGGGCACGGGGCAAGGAGTCTGCAGAGCGGGTGGACGTGCCCGCCCGCCCCGAGCCCACATCCTCCCGATTCGAGAGCACGCTGCGGCCCTCTTACTAAGCTCTTTCCGCAGAACACGAAGCCGAGAGACAGAGGCTAGAGGATTCCCTGTGGTCTTTCTGGTTCCGAAGTCGTTCCTCCCATGGCCTCGTCATGTTCCCCGCTGTCCCCGGGTGTGGGTGCCCAGGCCTTTGCATCTGTCCCGTGGGAACCTCTTTGACCACCTATCGTGTTTCCCCGAAAATAAGACAGGGTCTTATATTCATTTTTCCCCAAGAAGAAGACACCCCAGGGCTTATTCTCAGGGGATGTGTTCTTTTCCCCTCAAAGCCTCAGCTTGCAGCACGCACAGGGTGGCCAGGACCCGACAGGGGGAGCCGCCCTTGTTGGTGGGGCTGCCCGCACCTTTCCGGTCACCTCTGGGACAGCAGCTGTCAGGACGGGGCAGATGAGAAGGGCTGCTCATCTTCTTTCCCGCTCCGAGACGTCATGCACGGATTGTGCAGACGCGCTGCACAGCCACGCCCGTCGCTAGGGCTTATTTTCGGGGTGGGGCTTCTATGGCGCACATGCTCAGACATCCTGCCAGGGCTTATCTTATGGGTAGGGCTTATTTTCGGGGAAACACGGTAGACCAGTCTGTCTGGTGGTCCCCAAGCTGAGGCCCCCAGAAGGTGAGGCCGCCTGTGCTGATGGGCATGAGCCCTTCCTGCTCTCCCTCCTGTCTGAGGACGAGCTGGGGGCAGAGGGGCCATCGACAGGGGCAGGGCCGAGTGCAGCGGGCGTCTTGGGCTGCAGAACCACTTAGAACGCTCACCACACCCTCCCGCCCACTGCGGCACCTACCCTGGGGCGAACGTCCTGGTTCTGCACGGTGCCCCACGTGAGCTCCACTCAGCCACCCCGGAGGAGGCCTGGAGCTTGGTGGCTTCTCTAGGCGGGAGACCCTCATGCTCCTCCTCTGCCCCCCTTCCACACCCCGGGCCACCGGGGCACCTGCGGTAGGCCGGGATTCTGGGTCAGCCGGAGACGTTTCTGACTCCCATGAACCTCAGTGTCCACATTCGTTCCCTGGGGCTGCCGGAACAGCAGAAATCCATTGCCTCACAGTTCTGGAAGGTAGACATCAGAAATCAAGGCGTCCGAGAGGTCACGCTTGCTCCGGCTCTAGAGAAGGATCCGGTTCTCGTCTCTTCCAGCCCTGGTGGCTCCGGGCCTTTCCGAGCTTGTGGCTGCATCACTCAGATCTCCACCTCTGTCTTCCCGTCACCTTCTCTGCAAGCTGTCCCCTCTGTGGAGTTTCTCTTACAAGGACACCGGATTTAGGCCCACCTGGATAATTCAGATGATCTCGGCATCTCCAAGACCCTTGGCTCACTTGTCTCTGCAAAGACTGTTTGTTCCAAATCAAATAATATTTGCAGGTTCCAGAAAACTAGGCGGGCATATCTTTGGGGGGGGGAGGGCTACCGTTCATCTCTCTACAGCGTCCTCACTTATAAAGCATGATTAATAACAGTGTAGACCTCACAGAGTTGTGGGGCGGCTTTAACAAGACAATGTGTATTAGACCAGGGCTTAAAAATATTCACTGTAGTTAAGATAGCTTTCCCTACACATATGAAACGTTTAGGTAATAACATATTATAATATACGGATTTTTCTTTCTTTTTTTTTTTTTTTTTTGATACAGAGTCTCACTCTGTTGCCCGGGCCAGAGTGCCGTGGCGTCAGCCTCGCTCACAGCAACCTCCAAATCCTGGGCTCAAGTGATCCTCCTGCCTCAGCCTCCCGAGTAGCTGGAACTACAGGCATGCGCCACCATGCCTGGCTAATTTTTTTTTCTCTATATATTAGTTGGCCAATTAATTTCCTTCTATTCATAGTAGAGATGGGGTCTCGCTCCTGCTCAGGCTGGTTTCAAACTCCTGACCTTGAGCGATCCTCCCACCTCGGCCTCCCAGAATGCTAGGGTGACAGGCATTAGCCACCGCGCCCGGCCAATATGCAGATCTTGATAAAGTCCTAGTGCACTTGGGAGACTGAGGCAGGCGGAGTGCTCGAGGTCAGGAGTTCGAAACCAGCCTGAGCAAGAGCGAGACCCCATCTCTATTATAAATAGAAAGAAATTAATTGACCAACTAATATATAGAGAAAAAATTATCGGGGCATGGTGGCGCATGCCTGTAGTCCCAGCTACTCGGGAGGCTGAGGCAGGAGGATCGCTTGAGCCCAGGAGTCTGAGGTTGCTGTGAGCGAGGCTGACGCCACGGCACTCACTCTAGCCTGGGCAACAAAGCGAGACTCTGTCTCAAAAAAAAAAAAGTCCTAGTGCACTTCAAACATTCACTTGTTCCGTTTAACCAGAACAACCCCTAAATGTTATTTGCATTTCCAGAGTGAGGTAGCCCCACGCACAAGGCGTTCCCGGGGACCAGGGTACCCAGTGTCACTGAGGGTGTTTAAATATCACCGAGGATTCGCCGCCGTTGTACTTAAGTGGTCGGAAGGTAAAAGCTAACATCCGTGAAACACACGTGGACTTTTTAGAGTCCAACACGGCCATGTATCCAGGGAAGGAAAAGCAAGAATAGGAAAGTAAAAATAAAAACGGAAAAGGACAAAAGAAAGGGAAACCGTGTAGGATATCTGAAACTGACGGGTGGCCGGATGCCCACAGCTGCGCCCGCCCTGCCTCTCGGCTGCAGCAGTGCAGGGGTTAACAGGAAAGCCGAGGAGCCTGAGAAAGCAAGTCACCCGCAACAGGTGCGAAAGGATCACACTGATGCAAAAAGCCACAGTCCGAGCATGCGTGGGCAGGGGCACTCTTGCGTGTGCACATGCACGTGAGCCCAGGACGAGGACGCCCTCATGGTGCGTTGCAGTGTGGGTGGACAGGGCCCAGCAGCTGACCGCTGTCCCTTCGCAAAGGGAAGGACAGGAAGAGGTGGTGTCGCTTTCTGCTTCTGTAACGTGTGGGTATTGTCCCGGCAAGACGGCGGCAGGGTTTCCCAGTGTGATCTCAGCGTGAAGTGAATGTCACATCCAGCTGGCAAAGGGTGTCAAGGGACAGCTGGATGTGAGACCAAGCCCGGAGCCCCTGCTCGCGTCTGAACATGACTCCCTTCCCCACACCCGACTGTTTACGGAGCAGGGGCTTCACTACACCAGAGGCCCTCAAGCTTTTTAAACAGGGGGGCCAGCTCACTGTCCCTCAGACCGTTGGAGAGTGCGCACCGTGGGCCCAGGACGAGTCGGCTGCTAAGCAGGACGGGCAGCGGCAGCAAAAACACCCGGAGGGCCGGATGGATGTGCTAGGCGGCTCGCATGTGGCCCGCGGGCCGTAGTTTGAGGACGCTGGGTCTACACGGAGGTTTTCTCTTGCACTCTCTAACTCGCCGAAAGGCAGAGGTGCTGGGCACCGGGCAGGTTTGGAACGGGAGAGCGAGCGACCGACTGACCGGCCGGGTTCCCAAAACCCATGGCAAATCCTCCTCGGCTTTGGTGGCACCAGTGCCTCTACTTGCAAAGTGGACAAAGAGCAGCTCCGAGGCCACGCCTGCTCGGAGATGCCGGCCCCAGGGCCCTGCCGCCAAGAGAGCTCTGGCTCTTTGGTCCGGGCCCAGCTGGGCCCGCCGGGGTCCAGGCAGGCGTGAGTCACCGCGGAGCTATGCTGCGGCACAGGTGCCGTGAAACCCTGATACGCTGGGAACCGGCCCCGCTCCCAGGGGCGGAAACATAAGACGCGCCGGGCTGGCTCGCCCCGGCTGGGCGCCGGGTTTCCCGTTGCTGGGGCTCTGTTTTTCCACCGTGGACGCGTTTCCGAGCCCCCCGCCTTTTGTAAGCAGACACCACCGTGCAACGAGGCAGGCGGTTTTCCAGCTGTGCGGGCGCCTCTGCTCTCCCACGTGTTGCGGGAGCAGAGTTCAAGTTCTAGTTCTTGTTCTAGGCTGCTGCGCGGTCCGCCTGGGCTGACCCACCTGTCCGGCGACCTGCCGTGGGAAGCCACCGTCAAAGGGGCTGCCGGGCCCAGGGTCACCTGTGACTGTCATTCCCGGGCGCCCTGATGCAGAAGGAGGTCCCAGCGGGGAACCCACCAGGCAGGAGGCCCTGCTTGGGTTCCAGACGTCAGCGGTCACCTGGCCAGCACCTGGGGCAGGTGGGGACGGGGCAGTGGCTCCTCTGCGGGAGTGGGGACAAGCAGTCCCCTTCCGTGGGAGAAGATGAGCGTCGGCCGGTTTCCTCCTGACTCCGGGGAAAGCCCGGGCTTCCCCTCCGGACCGGAGACGAAGAATCCGGCTTTCGGCTCACAGTTTGCCGGGCTCTCCGGTGACCGGAGGAGGGAAACTGAGGAAACTTAGTTTCAGCTAAGATTATCAGCAGGGAGTTCTGACCAAATGTTCCAGAGCATTCTGAGCTCCCCCGGCTGCCCGGCCAGCGGGCGAGGGCAGGTCCCAGTGGCATGTGTCCGGGGTGCACGAGGCTCTGCCCGCCACGGCTCACGGGAGGGCCTGGGAAGCTGCTCTGAAGCCCCAGCGGCGGTCGGAGAGGAGGTGGCAGCCCCAGACACCCCAGGACCCCGAGTCCCCGTCACCACCCGCCACTGAGGGACGTGTCATCTCCGGGAAGGCGGCGTTAAAGCCCTGGGGGGCTTGTGCGCACCTTGGAATCCCCTGCTGCCCGCCCTGCTTCTGAGTCCCGCCCCTGCCACCAAGAGCACGGCGGGGCCACCAGGCCACCAAAGCCTGAGCTCTGTCTCACTCAAGCCCCCACCGCTGCCACCTGTCACCACAGCTGCCGCCCTCCGGGCTGTGGGTGGCTCGGGCTGGCGCCAGCAGTCAGTCACACGAGACGTCCCCCGTGGCGTCTGGGGGAGGGGTCGGCTCTCCACCAGACAGGGACAGTGGTGGCACAGGGCCATGCCAGCGGGAGTTCTGTGCCCTTCCCTGCACGGCTCGGGCAGTTCCTCCTCCTCCTCCTCCTCCTCCTCCTCCTCCCCAGGAAGCCAGGGGTATGTCACGGCGTCCAAGGGCCCAGTCAGGTGGCCCCCCCTGGAAAGAGCACCAGTGCTGTGCCCAGCACCCAACTGGGGGGGAGGGGGCTGGTGCTAGGGTGCAGTGAGATGGGCGCACCTGCTCACAGCCTTAGGAAGAAGCCTCAGCTTGCGCCTGTGCAGGGGACATGAGGTCGCCGGGGCAGGAGGTCCTCCCTGCCTGGTGCACCCTCTGGCCTCCCTGCCTGGTGCACCCTCTGGTCTCCCTGCCTGGTGCACCCTCTGGTCTCCCTGCCTGGTGCACCCTCTGGTCTCCCTGCCTGGTGCACCCTCTGGTCTCCCTGCCTGGTGCACCCTCTGGCCTCCCTGCCTGGTGCACCCTCTGGTCCCACTGCCTGGTGCACCCTCTGTGTCTCAGTCGCGACCACACAGGCCTCCTATGCGCATGGCTTGGGCGTGGCCATGCCGACTCCAGCTGGGCCCTTTGCCAGGTGCAGGAGAGAGAAGAAGTCGGGACAGCAGCCCCAGGTGCTGCCGGGCTAAGGCGAGATTTACCTGCAAGCAGATTGCAGCTCGAATCAGTGACAGATGTTTGCCCAGGGGGCCTAGGGAGTGACTGGCTGTGCCCGGGGGTATCCCTGAGGGCGCAGGAGGCAGAGACAGGCTGATGCCGTAACAGGCAGCAAACAGGTACCGAGCACATTCATTCATTGTTGTTTTTTTTGTTTTTTTTTTTTTTTACGATCTGTTCCTGCATTTCCCATTCATTCATTGTTTCCTGATTATCCACCCTGTGCGAGGCACAGGGAAGGTCCCCGATACAGAGACAGGTCTCCGGAGGTTCAGAGGACACAGGGCCACCTCATGCACGGAGGTCACGGGCTGCCCCCTGTCTGCCCGCATGGAACCGTCGTGGTCCCGAGGATGCTGGCCTCACCGGGGCTGCCCCACAGGTCGGTCGGTTGGTCCAGCCAGTAGCCCACTCTCAGCACCTGGCGCGCGGCAGGCGGTCGGGAAACAGGTGTCGACCCTGTGGCCTTCGGTGCGGGGAGTGCTCCAGGGAGGTGCTCGGTGGCTTCAGGGAGCACCGCGCAGGAGAGCCAGAGACGGCCACGCAAGGGCTGGGACGCCCCTTAGAGAGCCAGGACGCCGTGAGCAGAGGGACGGGTGCAGGCTGAGACATACAGGGCTGCCGACTCAGGGCGGCGACAGAGCAGAAAGGTGCCCCGGGGGCTGTGCCCACCAGGAGAAACCCAAGCAGCCCTCGCTCCCTTCGGTCTCTTAGCCCGAGTTCCTCCAAAGGCGGAGCTGAGACAGAGCCACGCGTGTGCCTGGCTTATCTGGGAGCAGGCGTGAGGGGAGGGAGAGAAAACAAGCAGACGCCCGGCCGACCGAAGTATGGGCGCTTGAATTGGGATGGGCGCTTGCTGCGGGTGACGGTGCTCCAGCCCAGGGCACCCCTGGGGGACCCCTTGAAATGACATGAAATCAGAACTGCCCCCCACCCCCGGAAAGGCGGGCTCCTCCCCTGTTGGTTCTCCCGGCCCGGGAGCTGCTCAGTCTCTGGAGTTCAAGGTTGCTTGGGAGCAGGTGCTGAGCAAGTTCTGCAGGGTGGGCCCCCCCCCCCACCCCACCAGGCACCCCAGGGAAGAAACCAGCCGGACCTGCATCTCACCTGGCTGGCTCCTCCGTGGAACCCGCCGGTGCCCGTGCAGAGCGGTGCCGAGGAAATGGCTTGAGTGGCGGCTGAGAGCTCTAAGTGGGACAAGAAACGAGACAGGATTGGGAGCTCAGCGGCGAGCACGGGCCATCGGTCCCAATTGCGTGACGCGGGTCTTTGCCCAGGACCGAGTTCTTCCCAGCTGTGAGCCAGGCAGGCATCCGAAGGCTGGGCTGGGAAGTGCAGGGCAGACAGGTGCAGGGGAGACTGAGGAAGAAGGGAAGGCACCCCGCCCAGGGTGTGCGCGGGCACGGCCGTCAATAAAGCGGGTGACCCAGCCCGGGCGTGGTGGCTCACGCCTGTCATCCCAGCACTCTGGGAGGCCGAGGCGGGCGGATAGCTCAAGGTCAGGAGTTCGAGACCAGCCTGAGCAAGAGCGAGACCCCGTCTCTACTAAAAAAATAGAAAGAAAATTAATCGGCCAACGGAAGATATATAGAGAAAAAAATGAGCCGGGCGTGGTGGCGCGTGCCTGTAGTCCCAGCTACTTGGGAGGAGGCTGAGGCAGGAGGATCGCTTGAGCCCAGGAGTTTGAGGTTGCTGTGAGCTAGGCTGACGCCACGACACTCACTCTAGCCTGGGCAACAGAGCGAGACTCTGTGTCAAAAATAAATAAATAAATAAAATAAAATAAAATAAAAATAAAGTGGGCGACCGGAGCTTAACGCCCATGGGAGGATTCCAGAAAACATGTGTCCTGGATTTATGTCCCTGCCCTCCGCCAAGAAGGGAGGACCTAGGGAACAGAAACAGGGACTGTCATCGGTCACTGGTGGAGAGCTGCCCCTGGGAGTTTCAGCTCCTGGTCCCTGGGGACTCCCCGGAGGGCGGAGTGGCCCTCTGGAGCTTCGGACAGGCTCTCGGGCGCGGGAGTGAAGATTCCGATTATTCTGCCCGGTAAAGCGCTTGTCCCCAGCCGCAGGGCACAGACAAGGCCAGCAGGCTCTCGATGGCCAGGATGGACTCACCACCAATGTGCGACCCCTTCCCGAGGTCCCCAGACAGGGACATCTCCCTCCAGCCCGGCAAGAGCATCCTGCGTGTCTCTCCCCTGGCCATGCCTTGGTTTCCTCCGCAGCCGGCATGGCCCTGGCAGGCACGGGACGTTATGTTTAATGGCTCCTCGGATCACGGCTGTCTCCACCAACGACACGCTGAGCTCCCCGGGGACCGAGACTCGGTCTCACCGTTTTTTATCTCAAGTGCCTGAGGGAACGTGACCTTGCCCGACAGAGCACACGTGTGTGCGCGTGGTCTCCAAGACACTCCGATATCTGTTGAATAAAGGAGAGAGAGGGACGGATGTGTGAGATCCTTGGAGCCCGCTGTCAATCAAGCCGGTCTCCAGGGGAGACGTGGGCGCACGCACCCCTTGTCTGGCTTAGCAGAGGGCCTCCCTCGGTTTCCCCCACCCCGGGGGCCTGGGGCTGGTGCTCAGTGGCCCGTGGGCACTGTCATGGCCGCTTCCAGCCGGGCGAGTGTGCTCCGTGGGGTCCCGGGGAGACGGGGCCCTGTGTCCCGTCCCACCCCCAGCCCCGGCCCCTCGCCCTTCCTTACACACCGTCTCTGCCAGAAAGTCACAGCAGTATTCAAAAGGTTAAAGCAGAGTGAACTGTTAATTTTAATGCTTTCTCTAAGCTTCAGTTTTAATAAGCGAAAATGATGTTCTTATTTGCAGTAAAGTGGTGTTATAAAATTCTGTCTGTCAAGCTCATTTTAAAACCATGGAAATAAATGATCTGACAAAATCAGGCTATTAGACAAGTGAGGAAGAGTGATTTCCATAAAAGTGGAGGAGCAGCTCCTTAATTTCACACTTGGTAGTCTTTTGGGTCGACTAAATTTTTAAATAAGTGATAAAACTATATTAGCGCAATTGCATTTTTATAGATTTTTTTGGTCATTGTACTCTTTTTCAATCCCTCTATTTTAACGCGAACTGTTCTGCTGAAAGGTTACTCTCAACTTATGTTACCTCGTAACGGTCTCCGTGCACGGCACGGCCCCGCGGCTCGCAGATCCTCGGCGGGTCGGGTGGGAGGGAGCTCACGTCTTGTTGAGGACACAGCCCCTCCCTGGCAGATGCTGGGGCCGGGCTCTGGGGTCCCCGGGGCCAGAGGGAAGAGGGGTGGACCTCGAGGGCATCCCCCTGCGGCGGCGAGCGTAGCTGTGCCTGGTGTCAGAGCTTGCTCCGCTTTCGTCTGAGAATAAGAAAGACAGACAGGAGGTCACGTTCTCCAGAAAGCCCTCGCTCCTTCCACTCTGGGGGCTGCCGCCTTTCCCCGAAAATAAAACAGGGTCTTCTATTTATTTTTCCTCGAGAAGACACCCTAGTAGGGCTTATTTTCAGGGGATGTTTTATTTTTTTTTTTAAGTAAGGTACAACCGTCTACATGGATTCAAATAGAGTGCAGTCGTCTTCTTCTGGAACATCATCCTCACTCTCCAGACCCCGAATCCCATCCTGAATGTCTTGCGACTCTGTTTCCTTTAGAACCGTCGGCCCCGATCTCTCCTGTGGAGCCACAGAGCTCTCACAGGGCGGATGAGAAGGGCCGCTCGTCTTCTTTCCCGCTCCGCGACGACACGCACGGGTCGTGCAGACGCGCCGCGCAGCCACGCCCGTCGCTAGGGCTTATTTTCGGGGTGGGGCTTCTCTGTGGCGCACATGCTCAGACATCCTGCCGGGGCTTGTTTCACGGGTAGGTCTTATTTTCGGGGAGACACGGCAGGTGTGCCCAGCGGCTGCCACTGTTTGCACAAGGAGCTGGACTTGGGCTAGAGGAGGGAACGGTGACTCCTTTGTGGTCCTGCCCTCCAAGAACCCCCAAGTCTTCACAGCTCCAGGGCTGGGCCGAGGGGTCTGACTCGGGCCGTGGGAGGATCCTAAGGGAAGGTCCAGAATCTCGGGTCTCACGTGGGGCTGGAATATCCCCCAGGGGACAAACAGGAGCCCGGCTGGGATAGGAGAGGGGGACTCGTGCTATTCGGTCTTTAATCATTAGAACAGCTTCCAGAACAGAGTGAGTCTGCGGCACGCTGACGTCCCAGCTCGGTTGCTCAGAGGACAGGCAGGTGCCTCCTGCGGGCTCGGTCTCCGCTCGAGTCCTCTCCCGTAGGTGCCCAGCTCGGCGCCTGGCTTCTGCTCCCCTCTTTCCTGCTGTGCTCTTGGCTGATTCTGAGACCCAGCCAGCGACTCCTGTCCCCGTCCCCGGCCTGGCTCCTTCCCCTCTCCCTCCGCCCCACCTGAGCTTCTGCCCGGGGTGCTGCCAGACCCACGACCCTCGTCCGTCCGACCATCCGTCCGTCCGTCCGTCCGTCCGTCCGTCCGTCCGTCTGTCCGTGTCTGCTCTCGACCTTGGCGCCCTGTCTGAGAACAGCCGGCGGGATGACGCAGCCTGAAAACGTGGTTCGGCAAGTGACTGCCCGCTCTTCAGTGGACGGGTTCGGATTCAGGGTCCGAGACCGGGGGCAGCTCTGAGACAGGAAGCCGGGGGCCCAGCCTCAGCACCCGCCTGGCCTCTGTCCTGCGTCCTTCAATATTGGGCCCAGAAGGACCTTGTGGGCGGTTTGCAAAAACGTGCGTTCATTTCCAGAGAGTCTTCCTTTCTCGAGGACCAAGGTGAGACTCAGAAGGGAGAGAATACATGTTTAATAAGAACCCACTATGTGCCAGGCACAGTGCTGGGCAGTGAAAACGCAGTCGCTTTGTTTATTTGGGCACGCGGGGGGTGGTGCTCAGCGGGGAAGCGCGGCTCTTAGAACGACAAGGCTCCAGCGAGAGAGTGATCTCTTGTCCCCGAGCCCACGTAGCTGAGAAAAAGAAAGGCTCACTGCGTTAGCACTTAGTAGGGACGTAGAGAGCTTGAGCTCAAAGATTTTGGGGAATCGGCTAACCTCATGCCTTTTTTTTTTTCCCCCACAGATTTAACCCAGGTTTTCTCTATGCTTTCTATGTGCCAAGCACCGAGCCGGCTCCAAATACAGAAGGCTCATGTCCAATGCCAGGGTGGGAGGAAAGGATGACCTGGAGGGAGGACCCTTCAGGCTGGACTCTTGGCCTGGAAGAAAGAGAAGCAGCCTGGGAACTTCTGTCCTCTCTGTGCCTCAGTTTCCCCATTGACGCAATGAGTGCTCAGGGCACCACGGGCTCTCCCAGCCCTGGCATTCTGCAGGTGTCTGGGTATCACAGCGGCTGGATCGGTGGGGCCTTCCGCCAGCCCCCCAACGCCCTCCTGCCCTCCAAGGGAGCATCCTCCGAACTCGGAAGTCGAGAAAACCGCCTTCTCCCACAGAACCTCCCCCCCGAGAGGGCCGTGCCTGAGCCCGGGGCAATGTTAAGCCTCAAATGCTTCCCGGGAGAGAGGAAGGAGCGTGCCCAGAGGCAGGACCCGAAGGGTGGACTTGCGGGGACAGGGCTGTCTCTCCCGGGGAAAGGAATAAAGAAGTCCAAATTAGTCATGTTGTATTACTTCTTTTTATGGCAATGCTCTGAAAGTCTGCAAATGTCAGCATGTTAATTTACTGTCACTCAGTGATATTATTTCATCCTTTCAAAAAAAATGTGTTTCTTGCATTTTCAGTAGCATACTCCAAGTGTTCTCCATCTCAAAGTTTCTATAGATAGTGCGACTACTTTCACTCTGACCGGTGCCAAAATGTAGAAATTCATCGTTGACTGCAGCCACATATATGTTCACCAGTGGAGCCGGGAACGCGGGTTTCCTGCTTAAAGAGAAACCGGGGGGGAGAGGTCTGAATATTCTCTCTGGTCTCCTTCCATCACCTCTTGTCCTTTGCAAGCGCTCTGCGCTTTCTCTCTCTCTCTCTCTCTCTCTCTCTCTCTCTCTCTCTCTCTCTCTCTCTTGGAACATGCACGGAGATAAATTTCGTGGAGAAACATTAACCCTTCACTCAGTTGAGGCTAGGTCTGGGTATGAAGTCCGCCCACCCGGCCCGCCCCCCTCAACCCCGCCGACTCTCCGGTGGTGGCAAACTTATTTCAAAAATCCTGATGAAACACTTTGTAAATTTTGTTATTCTGTGATGATAATAAATCATTATAGCCTTAAACACTTCTCAAGCTTGGAGCCTCAGTCACAAATTATCTTGTCATTCTGACCAAAACATTCTCCAAAAAAGCTTGACAAGTGCTAAAACCCAGAACATGAAACCATGTGTTGTTATGAAAGCAAGATTCAGAAATGTCAATTAATTAGATTAAGAGGCTACTTTTAGCTTTACTCGTGTTGCCAAATAACCCTTAAAATATGCATAGCAGAGGAAGTCTACCTCCGTGGCACAGAGCTTCTGAGCCGGAGGAAGACAATGGCCCGGACGCGTGGACGGAGTCGTTGTATCTGTCAGCCGGCTCCAGAGAAGGATCTAGAAGCGGACGTCTTGCTCCTTCTCCCACAACCTGGAGAGAGCTGGATAGATCCTACCGCTTAGGAATTCACCTCTTTCCCCCACGCCCCGCCCCTTAGAAATCACATACAGATTGA
>VSMD01023468.1:0-18957 GCA_008750895.1 Mirza zaza | reverse complement strand
AGAGCAATTAAGGCAAGAGAAAGAATAAAAGGCATCCTAATTAGAAAGGAAGAAATGAAATTGTCTGTATTTGCTCATTTGTTATCTTTATTGTGATCAAAACAGCATAGAACTGGCATAGAAATGGGTACATTGATCAATGGAACAAGATAGAAAACCCAGAAATAAACTGATCAACTGATTTTTCACAAAGGCGCCAAGAACACATAATGGAGAAAGGGTAGCCTCTCCAATAAATGATCTTGGGAAAACTAGATAGCCACATGCTGAAGAATGAAATTATACCCTTGTCTTAACACATATAACAAAATCAATTCAAAATGAATTAAAGACTTAAATGTAAGACTTGAAACAGTGAAACTACTAGAAGAAAACTTAGAGGAAACTCTACATGACATTGGTCTAGGCAATCATTTTTTTGGATACGACCCTGAAAGAACAAGCAACAAAAGCAAAAATGGACAAATAAGATGGCATCAAACTAAAAAGCTTCTGCACAGCAAGGGAAACAATTAACAAAGTGAAGAGAAAGCCCACAAAATGGGAGAAAATATGCGCAAACCATACATCTGATAATGGATTAGAATCCCAAATATATAAGGAAATCAAACAACTCAATAGCAAGAAAAAAAAATGAGCTGATTAAAAAAATGGGCAAAGGACCCAAAATATTTCTCAAAAGAAGATGTACAAATGGCTAATGGGTACATGAAAAAATGCTCAGCATCACTAGTAGTTAGGGAAATGCTAATTAGAACCACAATGAGCTATCACCTCATACCTGTTAGCATGGCTTTTATCAAAAAAATTTAATCAAAAAAGATTAACAATAGCAAATATTAGAGATGATGTGGGAAAAGTGGCACTCTTCTACAGTGTTGGTGCAAGTGTGAATTAGTATAGCCATTTTGGAAAAAGGCATGGAGCTTCCTCAAAAACCAGAAAAACAGAATTACCATTCAATCTAGTAATCCCACTTGTGGTTATATATCCAAAGGAACTGAAATCAATATGTTGAAGAGATATCTGCATCCCCATATTCATTGCAATGCTATTTCACAATGACCAAGATATGAAAACAACCTAAATGTTCATCAACAGATGAATGAATAAGGAAAATGTGGTGTGTGTATATTTATGTACACACACACACATACACAGTGGAATACTATTCAGCTTTAAAAAGGGGGGTATACTGTCATTTGTGACAATATGGGTGGATTTGAAGGACATCGTGCTAAGTGAAATAAACCAGGCACGGAAAGACAAATACCACATGATCTCATTCATATGTAAAATCTAAGAAAGTTGAACTTATTTAAGTAGGGAGTAGAATGATGATTACCAGAGGCTGGGAAGGTGGGAAGGGAGGGAATGGGGAGTTGTTGACCAAATGGTACAAAGTTTCAGATAAGCAGAATTGGTTTTGAGATCTGTGCACAGCAGGGTGACTACAGTCAATTATAACGTATTATACATTTCTGAATAACTGAGAGTAAGTTTCAAATGTCTCACCAAAAAAATGATAAGGTGAGGTGATGGACATGTTAATTAGCATGATTTAATGATGGCACATATATCAAAACATCATATGGAATTCTATAAATGTATACAATTTTGATTTGATAATAAAAATGGTATTAATAATAAATTTTAAATAAATAATGGGGCAAAAAAAGAAACAAGAAGTTTGTTTAAATGTTTTAGCTCAAAAACCTGATTTATTATGTAACACCTCTGTTCAAATACACAGCCCAATGTTGTGCAAAACATGTTCAATAAAGAACAAATGAGGACTTTCTCTGCTTTAGACTTAGCTAAAAGAACTGTCTGCAGTATATATGAAGCCTTTATAAATCTGTTTACAGTGGTCACTATTCCAGAAGCAGTAGAAAAATAGGTTTTCTGATAAGTCATCAATTTTGCAATGACACAATGAAATATGTCACTTTCAAGTTGAGTCCATTTTTGAAATTCTAGGCAAAGCCATCACAGCCTCTGTCATGGATGCTGGATAGTTGGGATTCGTTGCACAACCAATACTCTCTAAAAGATGATTGACATCCCTGCAGTTTGTGCTGTGTGAAAGTGGCCACATTGTCAAAGCCCAGGCAAACACAATCTTCTCAAAAGGTTAATTGCAATTCAGTTGAATACGAAGATGTGGAGGAGTTTTTCATATATTTTTATTATGCAGTCTTTAAAGTTATGATTAGAATAAAATATTTTATCTAGACTAGCACTGTCTGTTTTGGTAGTCACTAGCCATGTGTGGCTAGAGAGCACTTAAAATATTGCTAATTCAAAATGAGGTGTGTTTTAAGTAAAAAATATGCACCAAATTTTAAGACTCAGCTTTAAAAAAACACAAAATATCTCATTAAATTTTTTAACTATTACCTGTTGAAGCAATAATATTTTGGATATATCAGATTAACAAACAGTAAAATTAATTTGACTTTTTAAAACTTTTCAATGTGACTATTAGAAAATTTAAATTATATATATGGCTGAGATTATATTTCTATTGGACAGCTTTGTTTTCAACAAAAGATCAAAGGGTGTGCTCAAAACATTTTAATTAATGCTATTTAAAACTCTTGGTAGTATGTATTCAAATCTACAGCATGTGAGTTCAAGATAGCAATGTCATTCTGTACCAGTTTATTTGATATTAGACCCTCACCAATGCCTCTAAAATATAAAATTATAATTTTAGAATACTTTTGAGTTTTGGTCTAAAAGGATGTTGTTATATCACAATGCCTGTAGTCTTAGAAATTCTAGATATCCTAAAAAAGTCATCTATTTCAATCGCCCCGTTTTAGAAGAGGAAACTAAGAAGCAAATGGTTTAAGCAATCTCCTTAATATTACTTAGGAATGAAGCCAAACTGGAACCAAGGTATCTGGATTCCAATCCACCAGATTTATATTGCACCGGTACTATTTAAACCTGATTTTGCTTCAAAGTGAGAATAAAATTACTCCTTGATTTTTTTTATCCATAATGAGTAGTCTTATTTTTGCAAAAGAACTTCAATTCAAAATCTGTTTTTAAAAATTGCCATAATTGAGACCACAATCATCAAGACAAAGACAGTTGACCAAAGTAATTTAATAGTATCTTTTTATTGATCTCCTTCACCAATAAATATAGTTTCTTTTAAAAGGGCATTATGACACAAAGCTATCAAAGCACAAAACACAAAATCACCAAGAAGGCAAAAGAGAAACAGGGACAGAAGGAAGAAACCAGCTTGGCTAGAGAAAGCCTTAACGCCCCGGAGCAAAAAGTTGGATTGCCTAGAAAATGCAGGCAGGTTTCCTACAAATAAAACAAAAGGGAATGATACCCACCAAGGGATAAAGCCAGATAAACAGAAGGTAGGAGGACACTGAACAACTTGCACCAATATTTTAAAAACCCCATTAATTTCATATATTTGGCAAAAAGTAAGGATAAAGGAAAACCATTACTTCTTTATTAGACAAGGAGAAAAAACTGTTCCCTGCCTGAGCTCCTTTAGCAAGCACTCAACCTCTCCTTGGCTGCATCCCGGTGTTCTACCACCCACTCTGTCACTCTCCTTGTAAAGCGAAGAAACTAGTCAAGCCTTTTACTGTTTTCCATTCTTAAAAATAATAATAATAATAATTGATATTCCATTTAATGGATATTGGGAGGAAAAAGGAACTGAATTAGTTTTTCTGAGGTCTTTTAAAATTAGTTTCAAGATTAAAGAAAATAGTCAGTCTACTGCTTTGACAGAATTGGCCAATTACTTTTGGTAAAAATAATTTAGTGAAATGTAGCATATAAAATGTCTGCCACAGAATCTTCACAACTAGATGCCCAGTAAAGGTTAATTATATCTGAACCATTCAAAGAGATGCCAGTGTAAATATAAGGTTAGAGGTGATTAAGGACAGAGGAGAATAAAGCATCCATATTCTATTTATTTTTAACATTCCAAATGCAATGTATTTTCACGGTATGTAACCTACAAAATAAATATATCTAATATTAAAATATAAAGAATATGAAGTATAATGAAAATGCTTTTCTTCTTTCATTTTACCCAATATTTTTTATCCCACAGTTTCTCTTCTCTTAATATTTGATTTTCTCAAACACTATTTTTTTGTCACCTCAGTCTTTCTTTAACTCTATTCTCTTCATTGGGAAACCACTTTACTGAGTCTGAGAATACCTGTTGCTCAGTTACAGCAAGATGAAACAGCATTAACATCAGCTCCTTCCTACATCAGGGGAAGGCCAAAGAGTGTCACTATGAGGTCACCAGCACTTAGGCTATAAAACTCAATGTTGTCTTCACCCTTAGAAGGGATCAAGCTCTGAGGAACCAACTCACACTAGTCAAACCATTAAGAACACAGTATAGAAACCAAGCAAGTCAATTATCAATGTACTAAGAGAAAAATATCTATTAAGAAGACAAGAAATCAGCTATCATATAAAATTCCAGATCTAAACAACTGAATAAGTTCTTTTTGAAGGACAAATGGTTCTCCTTTTCAATTCCTTCTCAGCCTTCCAAGTCAAATAGGTTTCTTAAACTATTTTACTAAGCCAAGTAAACATCATCAAGTGGGCCTTTGGCAAAGCTTGGGTTCAATAAGTGATGTTTCATTTGAAATTAAAAATATAAAAGCCATCTTCATGTTACATTGCCCTACCTCTAAGGATGGATCTAGGCATTCACTTCAAATTTTAGGATAAACTCAGGATTGTCTATACTGCTGTATGCTGCTGAAGCACCCTGAGTCAAGTAACTATATAATTTCTATAAACAACTAACAACAATTTTTTTTTAAAACAAAGTCACTACACAACTTATAAATGTTTAATTCTTCCATTAACTATAGCTTCTAGGAAAAGTACAGATTATAATTTTTATAAATATTCCATTTGTTAGATCCCTTGAGATTTCTATTACTGCAAACCAGACACTTCCTTTTTCCCCTCCACGGTCCATATTCTCCAGTCACCCTTAGTACAGTTGTATTACAATTTTAATTTTTAAGAATATAAAAAATATATAAACAAAGAGAGATGAAGATGAAAGCACTCTTCCTCAAAACTGAGAATTTTGCAAATTCTCATCTTCGAAATTTCTTTTCACTTTTTCCACTAAGGCTGAATTTCTAAGGAACCTTTCAGAGCTGGACCCACCACCTCCCACGTCTCACCAAGTCATAAACCAAAAACATAGTGATATGCTAGGGACAGATGTGGTGGTAGAGGTGGCACTGTGAAAACTGGGTTGGTAGATAGACTTTCTCTCTCTTTGAACTTTCTAGAAGTCCAAAGGAGTTATAGTTGTTCAAAATATGAGAGAAATTTTTAAACTACATGAAATTAGCTAAATAAATTGTGAAATGTGCCATTACTGTTAACCTTAAAAAATTATTTAAAATTTTTTTTTTTACTGACACAAAAAGAAACAAGAAAATCTATGCACATGTTGGCACAAAGCATCTGATGACGACATAGTAATTCTGTCCCCCTTGCTATCATCACATGTATGAATACAATCATGCATTAACGATGGGGATATGTTCTGAGAAACAGGTCATTAGGTGATCTTGCCATGTGCAAACATCATAGATCATACATACACAAACTCCAGTAGTATAGCCTATTGCTCCTGGGCTATAAACCTGTACAACATGTTACTTTACTGAGTACTATAAGCCACTGTAACACACTGGTAAGTATTTGTGTATCTAAACATGGCACAGTAAAAATGCAGTATCATAATGTTATGTGACCACTATCATAAATGCTTCCCTTCATCGACTCCATTATGTGGCACATGATCATATTTATCATCATACTTTCTTATCTTTACATTGTTTGGATTAAAAAACTCATAATTTTTATCATAATTTTGGATAATTGTGAAATTTTTATCTTGGTAACTATGATTCTTTGAAAACTATGTCAAAACCAAGATATTTTTCTCCCATTGCAACAGTCTCCATCCATTTTTCATCTCTCTCCCACACATATCTGCCCTTCCTTCTCTCATACTCCTGCATTTTCTTCCACCAGTTCAGAATTTCTGTAAGAGGTTGGCAAAGTTTACCTGTGTCTATCATAAAAAATAACCCTTAATAATGAAGGATGGATCTAGGCTACAATGAGTGATAAATTTGCTTGTTGCATATATTAGTCTGCTCAGACTATTGTAACAGAATACTTTATATGGGGTCATTTATTAATAGAAACAACAGAAATTTATTGTTTAATGATCTGGAGGCTGGGAAGTCCAAGACCAAGGCACCAGTAGATTTGGTGTCTGGAAATGGATTCATAGATGGCGATTTGCTGCTGCATTCTCACATGGAATAAAGGAGCAAGGGGCCTTACTCAAGCCTCTTTTATGAGGGCACTAATCTCATTCATACTGTGGAACCATAGTGACTTAATCACTTCCCAAGGGCCATACCTCTTAATACTATCACAAGAGGTATTAGGTTCTAACATATGAAATATGAATTTGAGTGGGAGGATGGAGGGAGGAAACACCAACTTAGACCATAGCACTGCACCTCCACCCAATTTAATGGACTATCCTCTGATCACACCTTCTCTCTGTGGAACGTTTTGTACCTTACTATCTTACTCCTATTAGTGATGCTCTCAGATTTAGTCCTCAGCTTGGCAGTGTGCCTGGGCACTGCTGCCCCATTACAATGCAGTTCTCGATAGGCTTTGTATCGTAAGTTACAGCAGGTACGTTAAGCAAGCTCCATGAGCTTTGAAGACCCCAAAACACACCTTAGCAATCCACAGACATCATCTAAAATACAGAAGGCAAAGTTAGGGGGAAATGTGGAATTTGGAAAAGGCATAAAAGAAATGCATTACCTATATAATTAAAACAATAACAATTTTGGACAATGGCCAAAAAGCATACATGAAAGAAGAGAGGTGTTTTTGGCCCCCCAATATATTAAAATGTGTCATTTCACATACTCACGCTGCATGCATGATTTAGCTTTCTTTTTTACTCAGCCTCAGCAACAGCTAGGAATATATTCTTGACAACTTTTATCTCATAAATTTGGTTTCCTGATTCAACTTTTCTTCTTTTTTTCATTTCTTTTATTTTAACGTATTATGGGGGTACAAGTGTTAAGGTTACATATATTGCCCATGCCCCCCTCCCCAATTTTTCTTTACAAAGGGAAAAAAAAGAAAAATCTTAAAAGATCTTTCTTCAGATGAGATTCTTTCCCTCTGGATTTTTATTGATTTATAATTGCATTGATATTTCACATTTCTATTAAAAACACCATGTTCTAATGCTCAGTCTGGCAGAGGCTTCCTTTTGTATTTGACAGGACATCCACCAAATCATCCTATTATGGAGACAGCTTGGGGTTCTGGAAAAATCAATAGGTATTTAGCTCCCAAGGAGGCAGGGAGATGGGGAAATGTGAGCCGTGGCACTAGCAACCACTGGGATAGGAATGTCTCTAAAGATTGAATTGAGGCCACAGGGCTGTGAAATTGTGGAATTTTAGCAGTTATGTAACCACATTTTTAGGTTAATTATTCAGTCTCTCTCTCTCTCTCTTAGCCCAGTTTCCTTTAGGGTAGCTGCTCCTGGGAGAGAAGCATTGTCCTTTCACTGTGAATTGCTGCTTCACTGACTATCATTTTTGTCTGAAAGGGAATGGCCTTTCAGAGAAACCGTATCTGCTTATTTCTAAATAACAAATCCTTGGACTCTGTGAATCGCATTGCTTTTCTGTCAATTTTAGACAGTGTTCAATTACACACTGAAGCAAAGACAGGTCTTCTCGTTCAGGTGTGCCCTGTCAAAGCCTGCCTCCCCACTATTTGAGGTGGGTGTTCCATCGTAATGATTCTGCTGGCTGTCTTTTCCCTCATCTCTGCCTGAAAATCAAATCATCTCTCAAAAGTCAATGAAAAGTCCTAAGCTGCTAAGGCAGCTAAACAAATCTGCTGACAACAATAGCCTTGCTGAATACTTTGTATCCCTCAGAAGGCTTTCTGGGAAACAGCCATACCACCAAAGCCCAATCTGAAAGTGCAGTCCATCAGCACACTGAACAGTTCATGTTTTGTGACTGGGGCTGACAGTTCACATGTAAACCCATGGCATCCTTTCTGCCAATATCCTATGCCATGGTTGTTAAGATTGAGATGCTGAGGTGAACTGCTTCATGGTGTTTGGGCTATTGTCTAACTGGTTTCTGTTCATCATAATAACAAAAACTAAATAAGACTATTTTTCGAGTCTTACTTGAAAAATACTTTGTGATTAAGGCTTTCAAGCAGCAGGCTTAAACATCAAGGAGAAAGAACAGCCTCATGGGGGAAATAGCCAAACTTAAAATAAAATTGACCAAGCAGAAAGTTATAAATAATATTGTTTTAACAGGGTTTTGAGGTGCAGCCAAATATTTTGGAACATTCTCTGTCCAAACAAAACCAGCATATTTCTTATTTTTTCCCAACCTCATGACTGAGGCAAGAGATAAATGGAAAGGGAAAAAGCCCATAGCTGCAAAATGTAAATTTAAAAGAAAAATCAATCTGGACAGTCATAAAAAACCAGGTGGCAGGCAAAAATTGGACTCATTTATGAAGAAATGCAAGACATCCTCAACAGGCAATAATTAAGGTGCAGTAAAAAGAGCAAAGAATTTGAAGGCAGAGAGTTCAAATCCTAAGTCCACCACCCATAAGATGTGTGTGTCTGGGTAAATTTTGTAGCTTCCCTGAGCCTCATGTTCCTCATCTGGAAAATGTTAAGGATAGCACTGATCTCACAGAGTTGTAGTAAGGATTTAAAGAGACCGAGAATGGCAGCACCTAGCACAGCACTCAGCACATTCAAGAGTATCAAATCTCCACTCTCTCCTACTGTTTCCCATCTTGCTCCACCCCAGCACACCAGAAGATCTGAAGACTTGCCCTAGATTGCAATGTTTTTTTTTTTTTTTATTTCAGGAAATTACGAGAGTACAAACATTTTGGTTACATTTTATATCTTTGCCTCTCCCTAGCAAGGGTTAGAGGTATGCCCTTCCCCTCCACAATGCTCGCCTCATCCTTCAGTTGTGATTTTACCTTCCCAACCTCCTAATCCCTGGAGAACACCACCACCATGTGAGCACCGTAGTGTTAATCAGTCAGTACTAATTTGATGTGAGTACATGTGAAGCGTATTCTTCTGATCTTGTGTCACCTCACTTTGGATAATGGGCTCAAGCTCAATACAGGAAAATATAAGTGGTGGTAGATCACTGTAGTTTCTTAAAATTGAGTAATAGTCCATTGTATACATACACCAAATTTTAATAATCCACTCTTGAATTGACAGGCACTTGGGTTGTTTCCATGTCCTCGCAATAGTGAATTGTGCTGCCATAAACATTCAGGTGCAGATGTCTTTATTATAGAATGTCTTATGCTCTTTTGGATAGATGCCTAATAATGCTATTGCTGGATCAAATGGTATTTCTATTTTTAGCTCTTTGAGGTATCTCCAAATTCTTTTCCACAAAGGTTGCACTAATCTGCCTTACACATCAAACAGTGCAATAGGCACTCCCCAAAGTAAAATCATTCAAGAGTTAAAGGCTAGAACTTGAACTGCATGATGGCTCAAGGAGTAAAACAAAGCAACCGGACTTCACCCAACAGTATGAATGGAATTCTTCCTCAAATTTCAATCCTCTTAATGAATGTAAACAGCTTAAACTGTCCTCTGAAGAGACACAGACTGGCAGAGTGGATAAAAATCCACAAGCCTAGTATCTGCTGTCTACAGGAAACACATCTAACCCACAAAGATGTCTTCCAGCTAAAGGTCAAGGGATGGAAAACTATCATCGAGTCAAATGGATGTCAAAAGAAAGCAGGGATACCTATACTATTTGCAGATAACATAAACTTTAAAATAGCAAAAGCAAAAAAGGATAAAGATGGCCACTTTATAATGGTGAAAGGGAAGATCCAACAAAAACATTTAACAATTCTTGACATTTATGCACCCAATGAAGGAGCACTCAATTACATAAAGCAAATCTTGTCTGATCTAAATAGCATGTTAAAAAATAATGCCATAGTAGCAGGGGACTGCAACACTCTACTGAATGAATTGGATAGATCCTGCAAACAGAAAATAAGCAAAGAAATAATGGACTTAAACAGAGCTCTTGAACAAAAAGATCTGATAGATCTCTACAGAACATTCCACCTAAATAAAGTTGAATTTACATTCTTCTCAGCAGCCCATGGTACCTTCTCCAAAATTGATCACATACTAGATTGCAATGTTTTAAGTAACGTGGGTTTCGTTTATGTTAAGAGTGATAGCATAATACTAAAAAAAGAAATGTAATTGGACTAGGAATCTAGAGAACTGGGTCTACATGATTCTATAACTTTCTAACTGTATTAACTTAGAGAAGTGACCTCACCTCAGATGTGTGTCTTTAAAGTGAGGCCACTGGAAACTTTGATTTTTGGTATCCAGAAAATTTCTTGGGTATATACCTATTCAAACCAAGGTTTCCCTCTTTTGTTTTGATTTTGCCTCCCGCTGATAGGTAATTTCAAAGTGAGTTTTGGTATAACTAGTACTGGTATCTTTCTTTGACATGTGGAAATCTTAGTGAAGGCAAAAGAGCGTTGTTTTCAGAAGTTGTTCAATACATGTTTGCAGAATGTGTAAGTTACACTAATTAGGATAAAACAGAATGCTGCTCTTAATATAAAACCTTTGTACAATCCCAGTGCATTGCTTCTCCTTATTTATAGCTCTCCTGCCCACTACTCCAATTTCTATGGAAACATCAGAAGCACTGTCCCTTAATATTGTCAAATGAAGTAAATAGCAGGTGGTTAAGAAACTTTTGTTTCTGAACCATTTTTAGCAGTAATGCATCGATCCTTTACTGTTACTGTGAAGCTCAGGAGCTTCAGAAAAATGATGTAATTATCTCTCTCACAAATAATATAATTACTTCTCCCAAAATAAGTAGCAAAATAATTTTAAGCCATCATTTCCAATAATTCCTAAGAGAGATGAGGGAAAAAATCCTAAACTTATGGGCTCTGACTTAAATGCCTTGTGTTAAGCCCGCAACAAACTATAATGTCATCTTTCTCTCAGACATCAATGAGCAGGAGAGCAGAGGAGAAATTCCTTCTTAGACAGCAAGACTTACTGACCTTGTGACATTCCCATCAGATATATGGCAGGCACACAAGACATGAAAATATCTGGATTAATCTATGAATCCAAGTGGTTTGATTTCTAACTTGGAATTTTTATTCAGTGAGAAGGAAAACTTTAAAATCATACTTTCCAATGAAAGAGGAATTCTGCTGCTTTCAATGCTTAATTGTGGGGTGTGGGGGAGATGTAGTCTCTCCATTCCTATTGATCCCTAGATCATTTATTGATCAGGATTGGAATTTAAATGGCTGCAAAGAGAAAGAGGCATTGGTTGGCGTTACCGTCCCTCTGGCTGCAAGGTCTCTGCGACATGTGCTATTGCCGTTCCACACCTGTATTCTGGAATTTGTGCATCACCAGACTCAGTCCTCCTGGGGGGCCATGACAGTGGCTGGTATTTTGCTCTGCTTTAGGATGAATCCATTCCAATTCTTCACTTGTCACACTATAATTTTCCACTTTTATGTGTGTATTTTGAATTTCCTCAGTAGCCAGTTCTTCTATTGATGGAATGCACTACATCTATAAAGGAGCTTTTGCCAACCAAAAACAATTTTTTTTAATCATAAAATGTTTTACCAATGGGATTTCAGACATGTTTGTTTGGCTTTCAAGCTTATGCAAATATAACCATTGACTAGACTACATCTGTTAAGTTGTCAGTTTTAAACAGATTCTCCACCTCTTGAATATGTTCCAATTATGATCTTCTGTATTTAGTTATTCATTTTCTTTTTTTGCTTTCAGAAACTTAAGGAATTTTGTGTTTGTGTAGATTCTGGATAAGTATGTATAAGCCACAACGTTTTCCCCGAAATATGAAAATTTCGTGAGTTTATAAATATAGAAAGAACATTGCAAAAATTTAGGCTTTCATTTAATATTTAGACCTATTTATTTCCAATAATATCAAAATTCTCTTGAAAAGTACTGGAAAATTTATTTATTCTGAATCTACTAGGCCATTGTTAGCAGAAACAAAGAATTTTTCAGAAGTATATACATTGAGTTATATTATTTGTCAGTCGAGTTTCAATAGCTAGGTTGTTATACTTTACATTTTACTCAGAGCTTTGGTACAGACAATTAACCATGATATTAGTACACAATGACCTTCGAAATCCTTCACAAATCTTCTAGACAACCCTCCTTGACATTAGTTCCTATAAATCTAACTTCCTTACTTACTATGTATTCCATGTGATCTGAGCAGTGCATACATATTCCCACCTCTGTGCCTTTATGTATGCCTGGAATGTTCTACTTCTCTCTCTCTTTTTATGCTTGGCAACGATATAAGTGCAAGTCTTACACATCTTTATATATTCTCAAGATTTAGCATAGTCCAAGATAGAGAGGATACCCCACAAATGTACAGGGTAGCAATTAGAACACTTTCTTTTCACTAATGTGTAGCTATGCGACAGTCCTCTCATGTTTCTCTTTATTTTTTAAAGTCTATATTACATCTGATTTACCACAAATTCTATCTTGGAATACTACATTGTATTGCTATTTCTCTTTTCAGATTAGTTAATATTTGCCTTATGTATTTATGTGCTCTGATGTTGGGTGTATACATAATTACAATTGTTGGATATAATTAACCCCTTCTCATTATATAATCACTGTCTTTTTCTCTTTTTATAGTTTTTGACTTAAAGTCTCTTTTATCTGATAAAAATAACAAATACTCCTTTTGCTCTCTTTTGGTTTTCATTTGTGTGGAATGTCTTTTTCTATTTCTGTACTTTCAGCCTATGTGTGTCCTTAAGCTGAAGTGAGTCTCTTGTAGGCATTACATAATTGGGTCTTTTTTTTTTAATCCATGTAGCCATTCTGTCTTTTGATTAAATAATTTAGTCTATTTATATTTAAACTAATTATTGATAGGTAAGGACTTATTGGCATATATTTAATTGTTTAAGTTTTGTTATTTAACTGTTTAATCATTTAATTGTTTTCTGTTTTCTAGTTCCTTTTTACCTCTCTTGCTCTTCCTTGTGATTTGATGATATTCTGTAGTAGTATGCTTGAATTCCTTTATCTTTTTCTTTTCTGTACCTACTATAGATTTTTGCTTTGTAGTTACCATGGGGCTTACATTAAACATCTGATAGCTAAAAAAGTCCATTGTAAGCTGATTAGAACTTCTGCTGCATACAAACACCATACACTTGTGTATCTACTACAGATTTTTGCTTTATGGTTACCATGGGGTACACATTAAACATCTTATAGTTATAAAAGTCTATGTTAAGCTGATTACGACTTCTATTGATACAAACTCCTATACATATTTACTCCCCCTCACACATTTTAAGTTTTTGATGTCACAATTTACTTCTCTTAATACTGGGCATCCATTAACAAATTATTGTAGCTATTATTATTTTTAATCGTTTTATCTTTTAACATTTTTACTAGGGTGAAAGTGAGCTATACACCACCACTACAGTATTAGAGTATTCTGCATGTGACTATATACTTACCTTTAGCAGTGAGTTTTATACTTTTGTACATTTTCATATTACTAATTAATATCCTTAATTTTCAGCTTAAAGACCTCCTTTTTGCATTTCTTATAAGGCAGATCTAGTGGTAGTAAACTCCATTGGGTTCTCTTTGTCTTACAAAGTTTTGCTCTCTCCTTCACATCTGAAAAACAACTTTTCTAGGTTTGAAATTTTTTTCTTTTGGCACTCACTCCAGGCCTGCAATATTTATATTTAGAAGTCTACTCATAGTATTGGGATTTTCTTATATGTAATATTTATTTTCTGTTGCTGTTTTCAAAATTTTCTTTAATGTTTGACAATTTGATTATAATGTTTCTTGTTAAAATATTCTTTATTTAAAACTATTTGGATAACTTTGAGCCTCATATACCTGGATGTCCATATCTTTTCCAAGATTTGGGAAGTTTTTAAGCTATAGTAGTCCCCCTTTATCCATGGGAGATACATTCCAAGCCCCCACACACACCAGTGGCTGCCTGAAACCATGGATAATGCTGAACCCTATTTATTCTATGTTTCCTCCTACACATATATACCTATGCTAAAGTTTAATTTATAAATTAGGCACAGTGAGAGATTAACAACAATAACAAATAACAAAATAAAACAATTTTTATAATAATATATTATAATAAAAGTTATATAAATATGGTTTCTCTCTCTCTCTCTCTCAATATCTTTTTGGACTGTAACACACATAACAGAAACCACAAAAAGTAAAACTACAGGTAAGGGAGGACTACTGTATTTCTTTAAATAAACTTCTTGCCCCTTTATCACTTTCTTCTTTCTGAGACTTCCTCATGCATATCTTATTTCTCTTGATGGTATACCATAAATCCTGTAAGTTTTCTTCATTTCTTTTTATTTTCTCTTCTCTGACTTTATAGTTTAAAATGACCTGAGTTCAAAAATTCTTTCCTCTGCTTGATCAAGTATAATGTTCAAGTTCTATTGCATTTTTAATTTCATTCATTGGATTCTTCATCTCCAAAATTATGATTTTTTCTTATGATTTCTATCTGTCTGTTGACCTCATTGTGTTCATGTATTGTTTTACTGATATCATTGAGCTGTCTGTGTTCTCTCGTAGCTCACTGTGTTCTCTTAAGCTCACTTAAAATAATTATTTTGAATTCTTTGTCCAATAGTTTATTTCCATTTCGGGGAGTTGGTTACTGGAAAATTATTGTGCTCCAATAGTGTCATTATCCCTTTTTTTTCCATGTATTTCAAAGTCTTAAACAGCTACCTTCACAGTAGTCACCTTCGGTCTATACTGACTGGCTTTGAGAGAAACACATCCACAAGTCAGCCTGGCTAAGTCTTCTTAGGCTATTATCTCACACCTTTCCTTTGGATGCACCCACTCTACCCTTCTTGGGGAGAAAGAGGGAATTCTTAAGACTGCATGCCATCTCTTGATCCTACAAACCAGGCTGGGTCTGGGAGCCTCCCTTTTGTTTCCCCTAAGGAAGTGCCCTGAAAGGCTCAATTTTGTATGCCCTCTCTCAATCCCACAGAGTTGGCCCTGTTGACTTAATGTACCCACAATCCATTTGTAAAGGCTTGCACTTACTCTTTGGGGGGCACATGCAGGGAGCTGACCACAGGGAGGAGGTGTCCCAACTGGTTCATGAGTTGGCTCCTGATAGAGTATGTGAAAAGAGGATACAGCCCCTTTACTGAGTTTTGAGTCCTGGTTGCTCAGAGTTCTCTCCTTTCTTCTCTGCTCCCAGCCTCTCGCAGCCACTCAGCCATGCTGATTCCCTCAGTATTCTGGGTGGGATGAAAGAGAGGTGGGCCTCTTGGGAAGTGTTCCACACAGCTGGAGCAGCTGGGCACTCACTCACTGTGCTCTACTTTCCCTCATGGCAGGAATTTCAGGCTGAGGGGTCTCTTTTAACACTAATCTGTGCTGCCATGGGATAAGGCTGATGTAGGCAAATGGAAAATTGTTCTTACTCTCTCCAATGCATCCATTTTCATTTTTTTCTCCAACAGTGTACTGGAACTTCTCCACTGAACTACCAGCCTCCTGCAAAGGTAGGAGGAGGACAATCATCCATGATGATTGTCAAAATCGGTGCACTGTGGGAAGATGATGGTAGAAAACTCCTATTCCACCATCTTGCTGATGTCACTTTTGTCTGTGTCAAGGACTTCAAGAAGGTCTGAATAAACTAAAACAATTATAGTTTGATATTCAGATAATGGAATTTTTGTATAAATAAACATTCTTGGAGACCTTGTCATTATCATTTCTATGCTATCATTTCCCAAAGTGCATCCTTTGTATTATTAGTTCTGTAGAATATCCCACAGAGTATTGAAAACAAATTAATCTTATGATCAAATATTTGGAAGAGGTTGATTAAACATAATTAAATTGGTTTCTTTAAGAATGTAATATACTAACGAATAATGTGAATTTTCAAGAAACAATATAGTATGCAATTTTTCTCAACTTATTTAACTTATTTGCCTATAGTATCCTTTCCCTTTCCCTTAGCATCCTAAGAAACTAAAGTTCAATAGACACACATTTGGGGAGAAATGCTTTATCCAAGTCTCTGCAATTTAGTAACTATTGCATGAAAGCTGAGGAATACAATTAAGCAGTTAAATGGTTTTAAATATGTTTGTTTATAATGCTAGAGATGTCTAGACTTGTTTTACTATCTCTTCATGTATTCTAATCACACAGAAAATTATGGGCACATAGAAATGTTTCATGTAGAAAATGTTACCATATTTGTAGAAACATTAAGGGTGAACCCAATTCTTGAGCTTATTAATTTGCGATTATTTCCTAATCTTTTGATGTCTGTTATGTAGTATAACCTATGTGTGAATTATAAGAAATAATTTTGATTTGGCACTGGACATATGAGAAGTCAAGCTTCTCAATATGATAGGCTCTGTGGACAAGGAAGTAATACAGTATCATATCTTGTTCAGTAAGTGACAATAGCTTATTGAGCACTTGCATGAAGTAGGCACTGTTTTAAGACCCTTCTTAAATGTATTAATGTATTTAATGCTTATGAAAACCTTGACAAGTAGATAATACTATTTTATCCTTTTACAGATAGAAAAATATAGGAAAGTTAAGTAATTTTTCCAAATTCACCCAACTAATAAATTGGTGTGGCAGAATTTGAGCTCATGCAGTCATCTCCAGAGTTTGTGCATCTAACCATCACATTAAACTCCCTTTAAGCATTAGCTATAGAAATGCAATCATTTTGAAATTTCTATTCTTGCTACTTAAAATAGATATAATGACTCAAGTATATAAGTGACTTTCATAACTGCAGATTGAAAGAAATACATTTATTTTCACCTTGGTAATAGAGAAATAGTCAAACCCTAAAGCTCAAATTACTTTTCTCCTTATATTAAAATCAACTCTGACATCTAGCTTTGCTTGAACCAATGAAAAATCATATAGAAAATGTCAGCAGGAGGTATCAGTTTGATTTTATAGTAAACTTAATAGAAATGAAAATCTTATTCTAAGGCAAAGATATGTGACTAATTTTTTTCCCTTTGTTCAGCATAGCTGACATACCACTCCTAAAGGAGTGTTTTCACTGAGCACATTGATATATGTATTAAGTATCACAAATCTAAACAAAATAAAACAAAAAAAAACTTAGATAAAAAAGTGGCAGTTAACCTGAAATTTACTAGTCTTTAATTGTACCCTTTAATTATTTCTGAGAAAGGAACTTAAAATGAGGAACATTTATTAGTGAATTCTTTTTAGCATTGAACTGATCCCTAACGGGTTACAGAGAAGTCCTGGTTTAACCTTGGGATGTATTTCATTATTGTGTCTATGGACAGAGCTCTTTTACAGTGCCAATTGAAACTATAATTTTGAGAGAAAATCAGATTAGAAGTGCCCTATTTAATTATATCAGTCTCCTATATATGGTTAATTTCAAATTTTGGTGACAATTTACAAAGTCTTAGCAATAAAAATAATACTAAGAATACATAATCCAAGTTTAATAATACCCAAAACTTACAAGTTCTTTACCAAGAATATGCAAGGACATTCTCTAATATTCTTCTTCTTGACAATACCCTTGAAATCAAGGCAACTGACATGTCTTACTCTTCATATTTCATAGAAGGAAGATCTGAGTCAGAGCAATATAAAGTGACTTATTTAAGGTCAGACTGATGGCTCATGTTGATATCCTATATAATGTTTTGTTTTGTTTTTTCTTTAAGTTCCATTTCTTCAAGTGACAAACAGATAAATGTGAAAGTGTTTTCTTTGTTCTTTTTCCATAATTTAACAATGATTTATTTATGTCCACCTACTTGTTTGCTTATCCTTCTCTGCCTTAGAAAAAGAACTTAAGGATGTTATTGAAACAATAATGTTTCTTCTATAGTCATATAATGAAATTATAGAAATTCTAAGTGCTGTGGTTTTTCTAAAGGAAATAATTTGCATTGCATTATTTACTTTAATCATAATCATAATGACAGGTCTATCAGGTTTAAAAAAGTAACTAGGGTTGATTTAAAGAAAACAGGTAAAACACCTCTTATTTCTTTGAAAATTGTATTTGCTTTAGGGTGTCTATAATAATCTGATATAACTGTCAAGCACCATGGTAACAAAAACCAAAGCTATTCCAGGTATTTTAAGTAGTAGGAGATTCAATATAGAGGATTCAGTGTTTACAAAATTGTTGGAAAGACAGTAAGAGTGGATTCTGGGATGTGCCTCCATGAATTGCTCCTTAAAAAGAATAAAACTCATTACTCTGATCTCACCAATGGGATTATTGAATAGGAATGCCCATCCCAGAACAGTGCTCCAGAAATCAGGAAGCTATAATTATGGACCCATTGCAGTTACTGCTGCCACTTCCATAGCTGTCCCTGGAGACAGGAAGCTGGCAAAAGGCTATTGTAATGCTCTTATAGACAAATACGATGTCTTCAAACCCAGATTACACATACCCAAAGAGAACAGAAAGACACATTTTGGTTCACTTCCATCTTCCAAGTTTGTGTGTTCGTCTATTTGGCAAAACACAATTCTTACCTAGAACTCGACCTATGCTGAAGTCTGGAAAGTTCTTAAGTATTGCAACTTCTGTAGTATAGAGAAGCACAGTAAAAGAAGAACGAAATGAGATTGAATGAAATATGGTACAATAT